>PVJC01001261.1:26915-64194 GCA_004026665.1 Murina feae
AGCCACTCTGATTGGCTGGTGGGCGTGGCTGTGAGCAGAGGCTCAGCCAGCCTAGGCAGGCAGTTGCAACAGAAGCCTTTGGTTTGCTCTAGCTCCATGGCTGTTGGCCTCCATCTTGGCTGGGTTAATTTGCATACAGCCGCTCTGATTGGCTGGTGGTAACGGTCAATTTGCATGTTTCTCTTTTATTATATTAGATAGGCAGTGGACTCAGTTCTGTGCAAGTTGCTTTCTTTGTGCTATCTCAGTTATTCTCCCAAAGACACCTGCAAGGTTGGGATTATTATTTCCATTTTTCAGATGGTGAAATTGAGATCTAAAGAGAGTAAAATGACTCGCCTGGCAGCAAGGGAGTGTAGTGATAAAAGAGGAAGTTGGAGGCCCTAACCAGTTTGGCTCAGTGGATAGAGCATCGGCCTGTGGACTCAAGGGCCCCAGGTTCGATTCCGGTCAAGGCCAGGTACCTTGGTTGTGGGCACATCCCCAATAGGATGTGTGCAGGAGGCAGCTGATCCATGTTTCTCTATCATTGATGTTTCTAGCTCTTTATCCCTCTCCCTTCCTCTCTGTAAAAAAATCAATAAAATATATTTTAAAAAGAAGAAGAAGAAGTTGGAGGAGCAGCCCTGGGTGTGATCCCAGCTCTGACTAGGGCAAGGTGCTTATTTCTCCCTTCCTCATCATCTGCCTTATAAAGGTTTTGTGAAATCATCTTGTTTTCTTTTGACTTTGCTAGTAAGAATGAGTGTATTTTAAAATGAGCTTGTCTTCTGGCAGTTTTTCTATTTGGTGGTTTATCATTTTTTTTTCTTATTGATTTGTAGATGCTTTTTATATATGAAGGATCTCAGTGATCTCTAGCAGTCATTGAGTACTTTTGAAGTGCTCAGCATTGTGCTAAATGGTTAAAACTCAATCTGTGATTAGCCCATTTTGTTGATCAGGAATATGAGGCTTCCCAAGAATAAATGACTCACCTATGGTCACTGCCCTTGAGGGGCTGAGCTGGGACTCAGACCCAGGTCCTTCTCCTGGGGAAGCCAAGTTCAGAGAATGGCTTGAAAGTCTCCTGCTAGCAGTGTAGGAAACTGCTTGTTTGTTCGTAGCCTTTGCTCTTTTATTATTCTTAATTTCAGTTTTAAAATTTTATTCTTCATTCCAGAAGAAGAATGTGAATATGTTCTTGGCATAAAAAGTCAAGCAAGCTCTAGCTGGTTTGGCTCAGTGGATAGAACGTTGGCTTGTGGACTGAAGGGTCCCAGGTTCGATTCCAGTCAAGGGCACGTGCCTGGGTTGCGGGCTCGATCCTTAGTGTGGGGTGTACAGGAGGCAGCCGATCAATGATTCTCTCATCACTGATGTTCTATCTCTTCCTCCCTCTCTGAAATCAATAAACAAATATAAAAAAATCAAGTAATACTCAAGCATTTACAGTAAAATCTGAAAGTCCCTGTCCTATACATCCTACCAGCTTCCTTCTCACCCTTTCCTGTGAGTGGTGCCACACACATTGGGGTTCAAATCTCCTAGCCTTGTTCTCACCTTGCAACTTACCCAAACTCTTCTCACATACCATGGCACCATTGAGCTCTGCTAGTGTGTTGTGGTTCTGATGCGTGAAAAATTCTTGACTTTATGCTCTGTGAAATAAGCCAGACACAAAAGGACAAATACTGCAAAATTCCACTTACTCGAAGTTCCACAAATAGTCAAATTCCTAGAGACAGAAAGTTGAATGGTGGCTGCCAATGGCCATGGCTAGGGGAGGTGAGTATGGGGAGTTAGTGTTTAAGGGAGACAGTTTCAGTTTGGGAAGATAATTTCTGGACATGGATGGTGGTGATGTCTGCACAATGATGCGAATGTACTTAATGCCACTGAACTGTGTAATAAGAAATGGTTAAGATGGTAGATTTTATATATATTTTATTACAAAAACAAAAACAGAAGTTGTGGCATTTAGCAGGAACCCTACAAGAAACTTGAAAAGCATATGACACAAGTGCAATTGAGAACACATAATACTAGAATTGCAGTTACTCTATATTTAGTCAGAGAAGAGAGGAAAAGAAAATGCCTGTTAGCTCTGTGGCAGGGAGGGCTTGTCAAAGAAACAGTGGCCTCTGCCAGCACTCTGTCTGGGAGAAAGCTGCTTCTCCAGCTCTTGCCCTGCTTCCAGACAAGTTAGTTCCTCCCTGTATGTCCCTGGTTTCTTTCAAGCTGCTACCTCTTGTGTGGTCCCTTTAAGAGGAACTGCCTAGGTCTATAGCAACCTCCATGTCACTCAGCTACAATCCTTGCTGGTTTAAATTATTGATTGATTGATTGATTGATTGATTGATTTCAGAGAAGAAGGGAAAGGGAAAGAGAGAAACATCAGTGGGAGACAATCATTGATTGGCTGCCTCCTATACATCCCTGACTGGGGATGGAGCCTGTAACCTTGGACATATGCCCTGATTGGAATCAAACCGTGACCTCCTAGTTCATAGGCAGACACTCAACCACTGAGCCATGCTGGACAGGCCCTGTTGGTTTTGACAGCCCTATAATATGGGGATTTCTCTTCATAGCACTGGAACCCTGGGCTGGGGGGCCTGGTATGAGATTGAGACCCCTTGCTCCAATGGGAAAAGCTCCACAGCCAAGATAATCCCTTCTAATTTTAAACCACTACGCGTGGATGTGGGGCCAGCTGGTTCCGCACCTGTGCCCTACATGTCCACCCCACATCTCTGCCCCTCCTACCAATTTTGATGTGGCTTCTTTTTTTTTAAATTTTATAGTATTACAAATAGTAGTACATATGTCTCCTTTTTTTCCCCATTGACCTCCCCCCGGCCTCCCCTAGCCACCAGCACATGCACTCCCCCAGTGTCTTGAGTCCATTGGTTATGCTTATATGCATGCATGCAAGTCCTTCAGTTGATCTCTTAACTCCCCCCCAACCCTCTCCTGTCTTCCTGCTGTAGTTTGACAGTCCATTCGGTGCTGCTTTGTCTCTGTATCTATTTTTGTTCATCAGTTTATTATGTTCTTTATATTCCACAAATAAGTGAGAGCATGTGGTATTTATCTTTCTGGCTTCTTCTTTAATTCCCTAGTTGTAGGACTTCCATTCAGCCAGATTTTAGGCAGTTCTGAATATACTAGTTGTTGTTCTGTAGTTGTAATTTTAATGTGGTGTGGGAGGAGGCAATTACCACATTTACCTACACTGCCATCTTGACTAGAACCTAAAAATACTGTTTTTAAATATGTTTTTTATTGATTTTAGAGAGAGTGGAAGGGAGGAGAGAGAGAGAGAAAGAGAGCGAGAAATATCTGTTAGCTGTCTCCTGCACGGCACCTACTAGGGATCAAGCTCTTAATCCAGTCTGTGCCCTGACTGGGAATCTAACTGGTGACTTTTTGGTGCTTGAGATGACTCTCAACCAACAGAGCTAGCTGAGGCTCTTTAAAAAATGTTTTTATTGACTTTTGGTGGAGAGAGAGTAAGGGAGTGGGAGAAAAAGGAAAAAAAAAATCCATGTGAGAGCGTAACATTGATGAGCTGGTTCCTGCATTGATGAGCTGGATCGAGCCTACAACCCAGGCATGTGCCCTGACCCAGTGTCATACCAGCAACCATATGGTGCACGTGACGACGCCCAACCAACTGAGCCATATAGGCCAGGGCTGTACCACAGCCTTTTAAAAAAATATCCTATCTAATAAAGAGATAATATGCAAATTGACCATCACTCCAACACACAAAGATGGCCTCCCCCATGTGTTCAAAATGGCCTGCAGAAGAGGGAAGTTAGGGGTGATCAGGCCAATAGGGGAGGGCAGTTGTGGGGGGAACCAGGCCAACAGGGGAGGGCAGTTGCAGGGACCAGGCCTGTAGGGGAGAGCATTTGAAGGGGACCAGGCCTGCAGGGGAGGGAAGTTAGGGGTGACCAGGTCAGCAGGGGAGGGGGGCAGTTAGGGGTGACCAGGCCAACCGGGGAGGGCAGTTAGGGGCAACCAGGCTGGCAGGGGAGGGCAGTTGGGGGCGGCTAGGCCAGCAGGGGAAGGCATTTAGGGGCCACCAGGCCGGCAGGGGAGGGCAGTTAGGGGCGACCAGACTGGCAGGGGAGGGCAGTTAGGGGTGACCAGTCTGGCAGGGGAAGGCAGTTGGGGGCGACCAGGCTGGCAGGGGAAGGCAGTTGGGGTTGACCAGGCTGGCCGGGAGGGCAGTTAGGGGCAATCAGGCTGGCAGGGGAGCAGTTAGGCATCGATCAGGGTGGCAGGAGAGTGGTTAGGGGGTGATCAGGCTGCCAGGCAGAAGCAGTTAGGAGAAATCAGGCAGGCAGGCAAATGAGTGATTGGGAGCCAGCAGCCCTCATGTGAGGGCTGTCCAACTGCCTGTTTAGGCTCGATCCCAGTCAGACATCACTTGAGGGGTCCCAGATTGGAGAGGGTGCACGCTTTTCCCCCCACCCACATGAATTTTGTGCACTGGGCCTCTAGTGTGTGTGTGTGTATTTCCTCCCCCTTGATTTCAGAGAAGAAGGGAGAGGGAGAAAGAGAGACATCAATGATGAGAGAGAATCATTGATTGGCCGCCTCCTGTGTGCCCCCTACTGGGGACTGAAGCCACAACCTGGGCATGTGCCCTGACTGGGAATCAAACTGTGACCTGTTGATTCATAGGTCAACCCTCAACCACTGAGCCACACTGAACAGGTTGTACTACAGCTTTTTTTTAAAAAATATATTTTATTGATTTTTTTACAGAGAGGAAGGGAGAGGGATAGAGAGTTAGAAACATCGGTGAGAGAGAAACATTGATCAGCTGCCTCCTGCACACTCCCTACTGGGGATGTGCCCGCAACCAAGGTATATGCCCTTGACCAGACTCGAACCTGGACCCTTCAGTCCGCAGGCTGATGCTCTATCCACTGAGTCAAACTGGTTAGGGCTACCACAGCTTTTTTTATCCATTCATCTACTGATGGGTACTTGAGCTACTTCCAAATCTTGGCTACTGTAAATAATGTTGCATTGAACATGGGTGTCCATATATTCTTTCCAATTATTGTTTCAGGTTTCTTCAGGTAAATTCCCAGAAGTGTTATTGCTGGGTCATAAGGCAGTTCTATTTTTTTTTTTTTTTTTTTTTTTTTGAGGTAACTCCATACTGCTTTTCACAGTGTTCCACCAATCCATATTCCCACCAGCAGTGCACAAGGGTTCCGTTTTCTCCACATCCTCACCAACACTTGTTTGTTGATTTATTGATGACAGTCATTTTGACAGGTGTATATGGGTTTGTCTTAAGGGTCCTGTTCAGGGCGGCACTGAGGTCATGGAGTTGAATTGCAGCTAGATTTTCTGTCCTGTTCGGATTGTTTTCTTTCATTATTATTTCCCCCCAGGTGCTTAGAGTTGAATTTGAGTGAATCAGCTTTGTGTACAGTATGGTTTTATTTGGCAGATGCTCAGTAAATATTTGTGGAGTGAATGAGAGAGACAAACAGGAGACATGGTGTGGGCAGGCCTAGTGAAGGTGGTTTTCACCTTTTTTGGAGAACTGGCCATTGGAGGGTGTATCAGTTAGTTATGGCTGCATAAGAAGCAGCCCCAAACAACGGCCATTTCATTGTTTCTTATGATTCTACTGGGTTGACTGAGTTCAGTTTTGGTTGGGACCTCACATGCAGTGGCAGCCAGGGCTGGGATGTTTAATACCTCTGGACTTGTATGTGTGGCTTCTTGGCAAGGACACTGAGGGGCCTGGACCTTAACTTCTATGTGGCCTATGAAACTCAAAGTTCCTAAAAGCACAGGCATAGAAGCTGACATGCTGGAACTAGCCACACAGAACTTCCAGTGTAGGCCCAGACCTCAGGGATACAGCACTGTCACTATGGCCCTCCTTGGGCTGACACTTGATATGACACTGAGGTTTCTCCCATGTTTTCTAGATCCTGGAAGACCTGCAGGAGTCTGTGGCCTGCTATTACCCCCAGGAGGTGTCAGCACAACTTACTCGCTTTTGTGAGCAATGCAAGCAGCACAAGGCCTGCCGCTTTCTGGCAGCTCAGAAGGGTGCCTACCCCATTCTACTTGCTGCCTGGAAGCTGGCTGCAGCGGGTGACCAGGGACTTCTGCTCCAGGCCCTCAATGCCCTGTCAGCACTGATCAATGGCCAGCCCGACCTCTTGGACATCCAGGGCCTAAAGCTGCTGGTGGCCACTCTGGACCAGAATGCCGATGCAGCTGATCTGATTTGCTCTGGGATCCGCTGCATACGCCATGCCTGCCTGAAACATGAGCAGAATCGGCAGAGTCTGGTGAAGGCTGGTGTGCTGCCCCTATTAACTGGTGCCATCGTCAGGCACAGCCGCTGTGCCGATGTGGTCAGGGAGGCCTCTTGGGCCCTCCGCATCATGACTTTTGATGATGACATTCGTGTGCCCTTCGGCAACGCCCACGACCACGCCAAGCTGATCGTGCAGGAGAACGGAGGCTTGAAGGTGCTCATCGAGGCTGCTAAAGGTAGGAAGAGGTGTGGTAAGGGTTAGAGTGAGGGTCTAGAGCTGCTTCAGGCATAGCCATGGCTGGCTCTGGGCTCCACTTGCCTCTCTTAGCTCCATCCTACCTGCACGGTAGCCCTTATGGAACAGTATCCTTAGTCCTAGTTGTTCCAGGAGAGCCAGCACTCATTGGCCAGGACCAAGTCCTACGGAAATATCTAAAGCCGTTTGGGAAGGGCACTCAGTTCTGTCCAATGAGATTGAGAGTGGGGAAGAGCTCCCCAAAGGGAAAACGGGTGTTTCCCAAAGATGGGGGAAGTATTGCTGGCACTCACTGTGGCTGGTGCCAGGTAGCAGTTCACACTTTGGTTCACACTTGGCCACAAATTCTTGTGCCACATGTGTGTTTCTGTCTCCAGGGTAACCGTGAGCCCGTTACAGGAGGTTGCAACACTGACATCCAGACTTTATAGCATCAGCTCCCATCCACTGCATCCACCAAAAAAAGGCCTGGCAGATCTGGTGTACTGAAGGTGCTAGAAGAATGAGTTCCCTTTCCCCACCGGCTCTTGCCTTGTCTGCCAGAGAGGTGGGCCTGCCTCAGTCTCCCCTCCAAATCCCTGGAGAGAGTGGAAACAGGTCTTGATCATTTTGGAAGTCAGGCTGCTATTCTGAGGGGTCATTTGCATTTTCTTGTTTATTTACAGGAGCTCATTTTTGTCAGGGCTCTACCAGAGAGACACAACCAGTAGGATATGTGGGTATATAAAGAGTTATTGCAAGGAGTTGGCTAATGTGGGGCTTTCGAGTCTGAAATCCGTGGGGCGGGAACTGACACCACTCTCCACAGGGGTGCTTTTTCCTCCTCAGGAAGACCTCAGTTTCTCTGGTAAGGTCTTCAGCTGCTAGACCATCCAGGGTCCACTCCTTTACTTAAAGGCAGATGGATATCACCATGTCTAGAGAACACCTTCATGGCACATCAGATTAGTGCTCATGGAGTCACGGGGCACACAAACTACCACATTAACTCTGCGTAGATTATGGCTCTCCACCCCTCCCCCAGGAGAGGCTTCAGTGCAGCCTTCTCCCTGTGCCTCTGAGCTTGGTCTTCACAACTGTTCAGTTCTGCCCTGTCAACTCTATATGCTCTGTATGGTTTCTGGGTTTCCTGTGATACTTAGAAAGGTCATTCCCACCGCAAGATCATAAAAATAGTCTTGGATGTTTTATTATGGCATTATTATGATTTTCTTTTTTTAGGTATTATCATCAGTTGGTCTGATATTTAGCTGGGGCACAGTGAAGAGGTGGGGGGAGCAGGGCATCCACTGTCTTCCTCCGCAGCCAGCAGCGGGCACTGCAGGTCCATACTGCCCATGGTGTCCACGGGGCTCTCCTGGTTTAGGAAGCCCCCCTGCCAGGCAGAGGGTGGAGCAGGATTCCAACCAGGACTGCTGGCTCGGAGCTGCGGCTGGTCCTCTGCTCCTTCCTCATGCCCACAGTTCCTCTCCCTCCCTCCCTACAGCGTTCCCTGACAACCCCAGCGTCCTGAGTGAGCTCTGCAGCACTTTGTCCCATCTGACTGTTCGCAACGAGTTCTGTCAAGAGGTCGTAGACCTCGGGGGTCTTGGCATCCTGGTGGCCCTACTGGCCAACTGCAACAACCATCAGGTGGGCATCCAGAGCTGTCTTAAAATGCAATGTCCCCTCACCCTGATTTCAATTTGACATTTTTCTCCATGCCCGGGAAAGTCTCCAACCTCTCAGGGACCTTGTCCCTTTGAGCTCCTGCCAGCCATACAAGCCTGTGTGAGGACATGCCTGGCCCGTGTGCTGATTCCAAAACCAAAATGTGTTTCTACTTCTCATTGACCCATAGGTGGGCAGACAAACCCATCCCACTCTTTCCCACTGTCCTCTAGTATCTTTATGTTTTCTGCCCGGAGTAGGAGGGACAGGAGTGGGTGTCTCCAGGGCTAACCCAGACCTCAGCTCAGCTGTGTGATGCTTGAGTGAGGCCTACCCCTCACGTGCTGGGCTTTCCTCTCTGTATAACAGGCCAAGGACCCCTGACCATCATTAATTCATGTAGCAGTGACTTAACCCCCTCACCACATGTCCAGCCTAAGGCTAGGGATCCTGACCTGGCCAGTGACAGTAGCCAGTCAAGTCGGTCACTGCCCACCCTGGGCCTGCAGCCAAGGCCAAGGAGACCTGGTATTCTGATGCTGACCTGAACCAGTGCTTCCGCTATGGGGGTTGGGGGACAAAGTCATCGGAACAACAAGGTCTACTTCCCCTGCCTTCTCTCTACAATGAGTAGTAACCCAGCTGCCACGTGCTGCCTTTGGGACCCAGGCACCCCTAGCTGTTGTTCAGACTGCTGAACAGCCCCAGATCTACCCTCCAGATCCCCTCCCACAATGCAGCAATGTAGCAGTTAACACCTGGTGCAGCTGAGGGGGGCTGGCTGCACCAGGGTGTAACCCCCTTGTGCCATCCATATAGGACCTTGTGAAGCAAGTGCTGAGTGCCCTGAGGGCCATTGCAGGCAATGATGATGTGAAGGATGCCATTGTCCGTGCAGGTGGGACAGAATCCATTGTGGCTGCCATGACCCGCCACCTGGCCAGCCCCCAGGTACCTCCAGGGGCTCATGAGGTGGGGCAGTGGATCTGGAATCCCAGCTCAGTCACTATATCTGTGTGATGCTCTTTCCATTTCCTCAACTAGAGATGAGGGGGAGGGGTAGAGGCAGGGAGAATGAGGGTGGGCAAGGGGTGGGATCGGCAAGGTTAGGGTGGAGGGGGTTCTGGTGTGTGAGAACCACGGTAAGCAAAGTGGGAAGGGGGACAGAAGGGCTTGGCTGATGTTTTTGTCATCCAGATACTGTTCCTGCTGTTGCTGGTCTGATACACACCTGAACTATTAGTGGTCTGTTCAGGTGGGGTCTTGGGACACTCACCTGGGAAATTGGTGATGGGGGTGGCCTTGTCTCTCAGCCTTTCCTGTGACCCATCCTGCAGGTATGCGAGCAGAGCTGTGCAGCCCTGTGTGTCCTGGCCCTGCGCAAGCCAGAGAACAGCCGGGTTATTGTGGAGGGCGGAGGTGCTTTGGCTGCACTGGAGGCGATGAAGGCACACCCGAAGGAGGCTGGTGTGCAGGTAGGTAAGGAAGAAGGAGAGGCAGAAGCCTGGCGTGCATGGGTACTGTGGGGCCAGATGGAGGCCCTCCTAGTCCCTGTCCCTATTCCCATCATGGCCCAAGCCTTATAGGTTCCTATCCCTTCCCAGCTCCTATAGTTCTGCAGCTGCATGCCATCCTCCAGAGTATATTGTCCCTGCTCCTTTGTTCTGTGTTTGATATTTTCTCTTAGGCTCTTTGTAGGAATCTGGGGAGGAGGAGGGAATGGGGGAGAGCAGACGGGGCTCTGCTTGGATTTGGGGTAGTTCTGCCTGCCTCACTGGTGAGTCTTCAGGGCTGAACTATACACGGAGCCATGCGTACACTGTGGCCTGAAACCCACGCTTCTTCTTGCAGTCCCTGCTTCTCCCCTCTCACATGCACCCCAGCATTGGGCCTCATGACCCTTAGGTACCCCAGGCTGTGGTTCCTGTAGGGCCTTGCCCTCCTGGCCCTTCCAGGATGTCATGCCCTTGGCTGGCCCGTTACCTTGTCCTTTTCTGACCACCCTGGCCAGAAGTCCCCACACTTCGCCTACTCGTCCACTGGTGGTGCAAGCCTTGTTGGGGTGCTTCTAGGTACCCACACATGGCACATATGCAGGGTATACTGAAGGAATACCAGTGTAATTGACAGACGGGCTCTGTACACACCCCTCTTTCCTCTGTCTTGCTGCCCTCTTCCTCTGGGGCCCCTGCCAGACTCTGTGAGACTGAAGATCCATACCTGAGGGATGAGCCCCAGCTGCTGAGCCATTGGCCGCCCTAGGAAATGGATTAGCTATGCCTTGGGCTGTGGAGAAGGTGAAGTGAAGGGGTGCTTCTGGCCTGATGAGTCAGCATAGCACCCACCGAGTAATGGCTGTGCATCATTGTGTTATGAGGATAACCCCGAGATCAGAGTGGATCCTACCCTGGCACCTCAAGCACCAGCCTACAGCCTTCATCTTCTCTCCCTTCTAGAAACAGGCCTGCATGCTGATCCGAAACTTAGTGGCCCGCAGCCAGGCCTTCTCACAGCTCATCCTGGACCTGGGGGCCGAAGCACTCATTGTGCAGGCCCGTGTTGCTCACCAAGATTGCGAGGACGTGGCCAAGGCAGCCCTGCGGGACCTGGGGTGCCATGTAGAGCTCCGAGAGCTGTGGACTGGCCAGAAGGGCAACCTGGCACCTTGACCCAGCCTCCTAGATTGCAACTGTGGGTGAGTCGTGTGACTCAGCAAATGGGGAGATCCATGTCCAGACACTCTGCCTCCCAGATTCCTCCCCCAACTCAGTGAGAGCTGTTTTCTGACAGGTACCAGGTACAAGCTTGGGGGTAGAAAGGGAGCACTGGTAAGGCAGCTACACCGGCTCTTGTGCTCCTATCACCAGCAAACAGTGTTGGTATTACCCATCTTGGCCCCTCTACCAAGCCCTTTCCTGACAGAAGGACCTTCTCAGCATTGCTTGGGGTGAAGGGCTCTCTGAAATTTGGCAGACACACTGGCCAGTCTCAAGAGTAGGGCAGGGATCTCGCTTCTACCTCTTCAAGTCCATTCTTGCTGTGCTCCTGTTTTTCTCACCTGTAAATGGGTGGAAGATACTTTGCTTTCCTGGCCAGAGGGCAGGGACTGAGGCTGGTCCATCTCGAGGCCCCAGGCCAGCCATTTCTGTGTGGTAATAAAAAGACCTTGCTTGCCCTGACTGTGTGGCTCAGTTGGATGAGTGTCGTCCCATACACCAAAAGGTTGCTGGTTCAGTTTCCTGCCCAGTAGGGATTTGTAGTAGGCAGCCAATCGATGTTTCATTGATAATGTTTCACTCTCCCTCTCCTTTCCTCTCTCAAATCAATAATAATAATAATAATAATAATAATAATAATAATAATATGTGTGTGTGTGTGTATTTTTATTTATTTATTTATTTATTTTTTTAAGAGACCATTGGTTGAAAAATGGAGGACTCTCTTCCAAAATCCTTATGCAGGGTAGGGGGCTTTGCAGCCAGTGGTCTCATAATGGGAGTAGTGGATATTTGGGCAGGCCGTGGGGTTGAAGAGTTTAGACAGGCAGATTGCTGAGGCCACAGTTGGCTTGAGCTTGGGGTTTGCAGGCACCTAGGTTGCACTTCTGAGTGTGCAACTTTGGGGAGCGGAGTTGCTTAGCATCCAACCCCCACTCAACTATGTGGCCTGCAGTGAGTGACAACCTCTCGGAGCTTTGCTTTGATCCTCCATAAAACAGGGAGTGTGTGTGGGGGGGGAGGGAGGGAGGGATCGAGAGCTCACCCTCGATGTTGGAGCAGAGCTGAGACATGGGAGGTGCCTGATTGTCTTAGCTTCACCTTGGTCACCCAGGAGGACACTCTTGCACGCCCCCTTCTGACCACATTGAGGTCCTTGCTTGCTAGGTGGCTTGGGCAGCCTGCCTTCTCTCTCTGAATCTGTTTTCCCACCTGAAGGATGGCCCTCACTGTTGGTACCCTGATGCCCACTACATCTTCCAAGTGTCCTTGGGTCCCCAGCAAAGCAAATGGCCTGGTCAGGGTCAGGGTAGCCTCAAGGCCCCTGGTGCACCTTAGAGCCCTTCTCCTCTCTGGGAGTACCCTCCTCTATGGCCATTCACTTTCCCTAGCCTGAGGAGGGACTCATTTTCACTCTTAACATCAGTTCAAGCCCATTTCCCAGAAGGCTCCTGGTTTCCATGGAAATCGGCGAATACAAATAGCTGTGAGGTCAGCACCCTGGCCCCACCTCCCTGCGTGTCCAAGTCTCCCCCGCCCCTAGCTGGGCGGGCCCTGCCTGCTCAATTGGGCTGACATGACCCTCTACCCCAGTGACCCTACCCTGACCTCTCCTCACCAGGGACTTGGCAAGAGTGTAGGAGAAGGATCCCTGCCTGTTCTAGGTTGCCCTGACTGATTTCTGGGTCAGCCAAATGTGTGACCTTGGGACAGTCCTGTTACCAGCAAGACAAGACTTCAGTTCTTATCTACTTGAAGGAAAGATTTCAAGCAAGAGACACAATGCAGCAAAGCAAGCAAGAATTTGTTGGCTTTAGCAAAAACACACTCGGGACAGTGAAACAAGGAAGGACATAGTAGAAGCTACAGGAGCGCCTAGGCTGGGCTGCTTTGGCTCACTGGGAAGTCAGAGGAAAGGGGGCCTTGGAAACAAGTTCAGGGAGTTTGCCCAGGATGAGCTGCTGCTGCCCGCTGCTACCCTGGTTACAAGTCTTGTGGGGTCCCTTAAAGTTTAGGGGATACGTGCGTATGGAGGAAGGCAAGGGGGAAGGGAATAGCACTGGCACGCTCCCCTGGGGAGAGCATGAGTTGGGTCCTTTGCATTGATGGTATTCATTTCTTGCGGGTGGGAATTTTAGGGGAGATCTCAGGGGAGGCATTCATCAGCTTTCCTGTTGTGTTCTTTCAGGGTCTTGGTCACCACTGATTGGTTGGCACCTGGGCAGGGCATCAGCAGTCAGTGCAACGGGTCCTGAGGCAGCCATGGTGTCAGTTGTCTGATTTTGCTGCCATTGTGGGCCGGGAGCTGAAGTACAACTGAGGCCTAGATGTTATCTTTAGGGAGGAAAAGGCCAGGGGGTCTAAACTGCATGACCAGCAATATGCTAGGGAAGGAAAGGTTACCATGGGGCTGAGGTTATTATTTTCCCAGTTTTGCCCTTTGCTAGGCACCCAGGGCTTTTGGTCTTAGTGACCTTCTGTACCTGGTCCACTGTCCTTGCTCTGCTCATGTCTTTCTAAATGCCTGTAACACTGTGACCTTGGGGAGTCCTCAGGCCCTATGTTACTTCATCTGTCACATGGGCAGGAGTGGGATAGGGGTGAGTGGGGAGGGTGGATGCTGCCAGCCAGTTTCTGAGGAAGCCTGAGTGCTGCCCTGTGATTCCTGCCCCAGATCAGCCCTCAATCTGCCCATGGCTCCCCATCAACCTCCCCATAAAACCAAATTGCCTTCCAGGCCCTGCCCACCCCCACCCTCATCTTCCTCATGCTCTTTTAATCATGATTCCAGCTACACCAGCCTCCTCACCTCAGGGCCTTTGCCCTCCTTCCCTCTGTCCTCCCTTTCCCAGTCCCATCACCCCTTGTGCTATGCCCCTGACCTCTGATGCCATCTGAGGTCCCCTTGTTTGTATGTTTTCTGTTTGTCTGCCCCCTACTCTGTGTGGGTAGGCTCCTGTCTCCCCCACTCTGCTCCAGCTTCCTGTAAACATTTCTGAACGCTTACCTGAATAAATTAATAAGTGCACAGGGTGGTTGGAGAGAAGGCCTCCCGCACAGCCCAGGGTTCACTCCTGGGCCCTTTGCCAGCTTTTCTATAGCTGCAGGCCTCTTTGGGGATGGGAGGCTCCCGTTTATCAGTTCTTCCCACCTTAGCCAGAGAAAATGGGTGTCTTCAGGGGATGCACTTAGGGACTGTTTAGATGTCCTCAGCCTGGTTATCCTATGTCCAGCGGAAGACCCCACATTTCCCAGAAGTTGGCCATGCCTAGGTTCTAGTCTCTGCACTGCCACCTCAGGTTAGCTTTGGCCAACTCAACTGAAAATGGACTAAGTGTTTGTCACTGCACTGGGCCATAGCTCCTTGCAAGGCCTGGCTGGGGGGTGTGCCCAGTATAGTACCTCCCCCCGCTTCAAGGAGTACTCCCTGACCTTGTTGATGACATCAAAACGTGGGCTGAGGGGAGCATGACTGCAAGGGAGGCGCCAGCACGTTTGGGCTGTGCCTCTATTGCTGGGTGCCCTTGGATGAGTGACCAGGACTCTCAGAGCCTCTGGGAGACTGAGATTGCCTTGAGACCAGTTAGGCATGGCTGCAGTCACTATTGTGTCCCTCCAGTCAGGGAAGGGCCTAAGGTCCTTGATTGCAAACATCTCTGAGGCATAGCCTGTGAACCCCATTTTTCCAGATGAGAAATAGACTCCCTGGCATTTGGGGGTCCGAAGCAGGATGAGAACCCAGCTCAGCTCGGCCTGCCTCTGCCACTCCTCTGTTGCCAATGTTGCTGACCTGACCTTGGACAGATGGCTCTGGTCTCAGTTGATTAAGCCTTGTGCCTAAGCCTAGTTCATCGCTGGTGTGAGATGGTTCCCAGGATCCCAGAGAAGCAGGGGACAAAGAGGCAAGTGGCCTGCCCAGGGCCAGCCAGGCCCGCTCAGGAGAGCTAGGATCCTGAGACACTGGTCAGGCACAACCAAGGTGCCCATGGTGGGGTATCTATCAGTTGTTGATGCCAAGTGGCTTTGCCTGACATGGTTGGAAGGGTAGAGGAAGGTTGGCTGATGCCAGCTTGCTGACAAGCAGACAGAAGCTAGAGTGCAGCCAGAGGTTCTGGCACTAGCAGGAGCAGCTGAGTGCTGGGATGCTGCCTGACCCTTGCCTCAGTTGGCACTGTCCCTGGGGGTACCATGGGACTTTCCAGGAGCTTGCTGCTTCCCTCACAGAGCTTGGCAGATGAGTACTGTGAGTGAGGACTCCTCCAGCATTAATATCTCCCTCTTCAGGTGGCAGGCTACACTCCTGGTTGGTCTGTATCCACATTCCATAAAGTGCTATTTATAAAAAAGGAAACGGAGTCCCTGAGAACAACTTGTCCATCACAGATGCTCAGTGAGTTCTCACTGCAGACCAATACATTTGGGAGTTTTATTTCCATTCAATTCATTAATGCTGCCGTCGACACGGGGAGGTAGTTGGAGAAACTGAGCCAGGGAGTTTGAGTCACTTGCTGAAGATCCTGTGGCCAGCAAGTCAAAAAGAGCAGGGATCAAACCAAGCCCTGCACCCTTCCAGCGAGGAACATTTGTTACATGAAGCTAGGTTTTCTTGTCTGAGAAGTGGGCACTGTCACCCCCATCCCCCAGATTCCAAGAATCTGGAAGTCATGTGACATGGTGTTTGGGAAGCCTGGCAAGGACCTGACACTGGAGTAGGTGTTCGGCAGACTCTGGTTCCTCCTCTTCTCTGAAGGTTAGAATGGAGACCATGGTCTTGAAATTTCAGGGCAGCTAACCACAGCTAGGAGGTATGGAAGGGGAGGGGAGGCAAGGATATCATGGGAATATCGTAAGTCAGATGGTCTTGGGCTAGTGACGTCCTATGGTATGAGCCCCAGTCATTTCCTCCAAGAGATGTCATGGAATAAGCACTTACCAGCGGCCAGTACAGCCCTGAAATGTGAGCCCGTGTTAAGGCTTAGCTCAGCCTTGCTCCCTCCCAGGACTCCTGGTTCTGAACTGGATTTCCACCAACCCCAACCTGAACCTGGCGTAATAAGAGCCAGTATCTGGGAACATTTGTAACCTCCTCTCTCCTGGAGATTAAGGGAATCCAAGAGCACTTGGGAGAAGTGCCAGTGACAGCAGAACGCTGGATGACAGATTGCTCCCTAAACTGCTGGTGTCTGACTGCAAAGAATTCCATGAACCACACCTCACAGAGAAGCTGAGGCTCACAGGCCTGTTGTGACCTCCTGTGGGGTCAAAGGCATTCACCAGCGGATCAAGGCAAGGGCTGGGATATAAATCCTCCAGGTGTAAGAATCATTGTCCAATGAGGAAAAAGGCTCAAAGTGCCCAAGGATGTGCGGTGGGTGGGTCAGTGATTGAACAGGAATTGGAACCTGAGTGTCTCAGGCCTCCAGGGCTATTCTTTGACACTTGCCTTAGACTCTTCTAAAAAGCAGACTGCTGGATTCACACCCAGATCCAGCCACTGAAGTGTGTTGTGGTGTTGGGCAAGGAGTTTGACCTCTGTATGCCCTGGTTTCCCTAAAAGGGGGCCAATGGTAGCTTTAAACTCATGGGATTGTGGTTAAGATTACAAAAGGCTTATAGCAGGAAAGAGGCCGGACTGGGATGCCATTGGATCGAGGGACAGAAAGGTTGAACTCGGAAAAGTTCCAGCACTTCCAGAAAAGCACAAATCGAACGAGTAGGATTCCACTTCTTAACACGTCTTCACACCAGCCAGGAGCCGGAGTGCCAGCCTTAGTGAACTCCAGCGAGTTCATCCTCTCCCTGTCGTTTGCAACGGAGTGATTATCCACGAGACCTTAGGCCGAGACGGCCCAAGTTTACTCCACAGTCTCAGGGGACTGTATGTGGGACGGAGGAGGGCACCTCTAGCCGCCATGCTGCGGGCCTGACCGCACCTTGCACATTTGAGCTCCGCCCGTGGCACTCTGCCCGTGGCCCCTGCGGCTGGCCTCCCGCCCCCCTGCGGCTCCGCAGCCAATCCTCGTCGCCCTCCAGGCTACTCCCTCTGTTTCACTGGAGTCCGTTGCTCCAGCCACCTCGGAGCCCCGCTCTGGCTCCCCAGCGATTGGTCCTCAGGGCTGCTTGTCTTCTGCCAGTGCTCCAATTCTCGCCAGCCTTCAGACCCTCACCTCCCAGCACCTCCGCAGGGCGGGACCACCCTTGACACTCCAAGTCTCTCACAACAGTCCCGCCTCTACCCAAGCAGCGATTGGCTTTAGGGGTTGCCCGTCTGCTCTATGCTCACCAATCATTTCCACCTCCAGCTATGATTGGCCATCGCACAGCCAATAGAAGCGCGTCATGGACCCCTCCCGCGGCGCGCGCAGGAGGGGTACGCGAGGCGGAGTTGTGGTGGCCGGAGGCGGCAGCGGCGGCGGTGACAGCGACGCGTCCCAGCCGGTGAGCGGGCGCGGGGGGCGCGCGGCGGCGCAGGCGTCGGAGTTCAGGGCGAGGCACGGCCCAGTCATGGGTCCTGGGGCGGGGGTGGAAGGGGTGGGGAATGACCCCGTCACGGGGGCAAGGAGAGGACCAAGCCCCCCTCCCCCGCCCGTCACCCAGCGTTTGGTGTCCTCCGGGGGCACCCATAGCCGATCTGAGACCCTCACCGTCAGCCCACGACACCTGACACCGCGTCAGTTCTCACTGAGCCCCTCCTTCCCCACCCCATACGCCTGAGACTGTCCGCCTCGCTGACAGCCTCCGGGGCCCGACCCCAGGCGCCCAGCACAGTTAGGTCTACACGCAACTGAGTCTGTGCTCTCACTTATGCCCCCTCACATACCTGACCGCGCCCCACTCATGGGCACCTCCCATATCTCCTGAGACGGTGTCTTTTGATAATGCCGCACACCTGGAGCAGTCTCCTCCTACATTCCACCCTACTCCGCCTCCACAGCGGGCCTGCACTCCCACACCAACACCTGAGCCTGTGACCCCAAACTCAGGGCCCTCCACTAACATCTGGGCCCGTTGGTTTCTCTTCACTGACTTTGCTGACACCCAGCTCTGTGCCCCTCTCGCTGCCCTTCCCTTCAGCAACTTGGGTCAGGACCCTCAGCCCCCCCCCACACACACACACCTGCCCTGTACCCCCTAAGCAACGCTCCAGCCGCTTCACACCCCAGTCAGTGCACCTGCGGGTACTTTCTTCTACACGCCCCTGTGTTTGCCTTCTGTAATCCTCAAAACACCCCCCCAACATTCCAAACCTTGAAATCTGAGGATCACTGCACCCCCCTCCCAAGTAAAGCCCACCCACTGTCTTTTCATTTATGGTAGTCTATAAAGTGATTTATGGACTTAGAATAATCCCATCCCAGACAAAACCAGAATTATTTCCAGATTAATGTCATTTAACAAACCTAAAGGGACTTGAATTGGGGAGGCAGAGCCCACCCCTTCCTGAGCATTGCTAATCCTTCTGTGGGACTTCCACCATTTTTGCCCATCTGTTGTGTTTATTTCTGAAGGGTTGGCCGGGGAGGGGACCCCCACCCTCTCCGCAGCTGTTCTTCAGACGTCATGTCTTTGGGTCCAGAAAGACTGAGCTGGAAGAGTAGCCCCTGGTTGCTGCTGGAAAATGAGTCTGCCAGCCCTGGGGTGGGGATGGGGGTGCTGGAGGAGTGTGGCTTCAATGCCTGAGGTGCTGCCTCTAGCAAGGTCACTTGCAAGGAAGTTTCAGGGCCTCTGGCCCCCACTTTTGCAGACTGAAGCCCCTCCTTGACCCAAAGGAGCTCCTTGGACCCTTAAAGCTGATGCATCCAGAGTAAGCAAACACTCTTCAAAGTGAGAGAGCTAATGTTACAGTTAGAGCTAAACTGCTAAACTGGAACCTGTGTAGTGCTGGGGATGATGATTTTTCTGGAACTTTTCAATTCTGGGAGTATGATTTGCCTGTGTGCAGCAGAGGAGACTGTGGCTTTGTTAAAAGAAGCAATAAGGTGCCCTTTCCTGTAAGGCTTGCATAGAGCCTCTTACATGACCACTCCATCCCCCCTTTGACTGGGTCCCCACCGTTTCTCTCCCTGCAAAGATGTTGCTGGAATGTTCCAGAGGGTCATGTCACTTTCAGCTTCTCCTATGGAAACCGAAGCTTATTGGAGTTTTCTGTTCAAATTCAAAAGGAGTCATTTAAAATGTGTGTATGTGTATATGTAGATGTTATAAATAGATATACATATATAAATATATGTACATATACATTTAATTACAATTTTTTAATTGATTTCAGAGACAGGGGAAGGGGGGAGAGATAGAGAGAGATAGAGAGAGAAAGAGATAAAGAAAGATCAATGTGAGAGCCTCCCAAACGTGCCCTAACCGGGGATTGAGCCTGCACCAGACGTGCACCCTGACCAGGAACTGAACCCAGACCTTCTGGTGCATGGGACAGTGCTCCAGCCAACTGAGCCACACTGGCCAGGGGCATACACACACATTTATATATACATATACTGTACACACATTATATGCATACATACACACACACACACAAATATATTCTAGAGGCCCCATGCACAAATTTGTGCACGGGTGGGGGCTGGTTGGGCAGGGGCCGGCTGGGGGAGGGGCTGAGAATGGTTGGCGGGCTGGCCCTGCCCCCTGGTCAAGCTCAGGTTGAATCCCAGTCGAGGGGACAATTTGCATATTATTCTTTTATTATATAGGATATATACCAACTAATGAGGTAATTCATGTACATGGTAAAAAAATCATCAAACAGTTGTAAAGGGCATACAGTAAAATAGACAGGTCTTTCCATACTTGGACCCCATCTCCTTTGAGAAGCACTGTGGTTAATTTCTTCTGTTTCCTTCAGAGAGTCTATGTTGGCGGGGCAAGGGAGGGGGGGGGAGGCAAGGGAAGGAGGGGGGAGTATATCCTCTGCCCCTTTCAAACCACTGGTAAATTTGCATCATTTTATCAAATGGGTATGTTGATTATATATCCGGTATTTTTTAACAAGTTGTCACTCATATCTTCTTTTACAAACCGAGCTGCACTGAACAAATGGACTCATGTGTGAGCGAATATGTAGTGAGCGTGTGTGGTGCAGGCACTTTGAAACCTCAGACTTCATGGAGCTTACATTCAGTGCAACCACTTCGTAGGAGTGGCCAGGCCAAAGGGCACGTCCATTAAAATGGTTAATGTTCCTCCAGAGATGAAGTCTCAGCTGTAAAGTTGGAAAGCCTGTTTTCTCCTCCAGTAGCCAGGGTGTTATTTAAAATCAAGTATTTTGTATCCAATTTGATAGGTTAAAAAAAAAACACAGCCCAAGAGATCCTTTGGAATGTTGCTTCTTTACTTCCTGTAAATCTCTTAGGGTTTATGGCCCATGTGGTGGTAATTAAACGATAGATTTCTGTTTCTCTTTCACGGTTAGAGTAGAATTCAATCCAAAACATATTTGAGTTCCCATTCTGCAAAGCTCTGAAGGAAATCTTGTGCTTGATGGGGCATCGCACGGAATCCCAGGAGGGCACATCCTGAGATGTTGACACAAAGTACCTTGACGAGCATGAGGTGCCTTGACAAGAACAATTATCTAGAATAACTGTTTAGCTGTTGCTAAATTTTTGCCCCACTTGGATCCAACAAAAAAGAATGAAGATATCAGATGAGATTGAGAGACGTCAAATGCTAAATCTATTTGGGAAGCTGTCTCAAGATTCAGTTGTTGGCGATTTCCCATTGTTGGCGCCTGGTGGAGGGTGTCATCAGACTGAGGTCAGGCCTTTCCCACAGGCTACCTTATTTTTTGTTCTTTTCTATTTTGGCAGTTGGACATTAGAGGAATACTGTGACGATCAAAGATACTAGCTTCTTTGGGTTTCATTGGGCTTGCTTGGGTTTTATTACTGCTTAATAAAAAGTATATAGTGTACACCTGGAAAGAACCAAGGTAGAAAGAATAATGAAACTAACACTCAGCTCAAGAGTTCGAGTGACTCCCTGTGTCCCGAAGCCCCTCCCTGGTCACTGTGTCACTGTGCTATTTTTAAAATACACTTGTCAACGTTTTTTTTTTTTTCCTTCACTGAGTACCTTTTGCTGCAGCTGAGTGCTGGGATTTCAGGATCTCAACAAAGTTCCCCTAAAGCCAAGTTTTATGCTGAAGCTCTGCCAGGAGAGTGCCCTTGAGGTCCAGAGAGGAGAGCAATGACCTCAGGGCCAGAGGCAGGTCACTAGCCAAGGGACAAGCCAGTATTGGGAGGTTTGGTCTCAGAGACTCTGCCATGTTAGTTTCCTGGGGTAACTGTAACCAATTACCACAAACTAGGTAGCTTAAAGCAACATAAATTTATTCCATCACAGTTGTAGAGGCCAGAAGGCCAAAATCAAGGTGTTGGCAGGGGCTGTAAACTGAATTTGTGTCTTCCCTTAAAATTCATATGTTGAGCCTGGCTGGTATGGCTCAGTGGTTGAGTGTCGACCTATGAACCAGGAGGTCACGATTTGATTCCCGATGAGGGAACATGCCTGGGTTGCTGGCTCAATCCCCAGTGTAGGGCATGCAAGAGGAGGCCAATCTGTGATTCTCTCTCATCATTGAAGTTCCTATATCTCTCTCCCTCTCCCTTTCTTTCTGAAATCAATCTATATATACACTGAGTGGCCAGATTATTATGACCACCTGACGTTTATAGGCAAATTTGCTATAATTTCCCACTGAAGTTGTTAGAGAGCCAGACCATTATAATCGTCTGAGTAGCACAACATGCCTAAGTATCATTGCTGATCAAGTTCATCCTATCATGTTGATGGTGTATCCCAATGGAGATGGCTTCTTCCAACAAGACAATGTGCCATGCCATAGTGCTCCTATTGTGCAGGAGTGGTTTCAAGAACATGAGGGAGACTTTACCTTGCTTAGGTGGCCCCCACAATCACCAGATCTCAATCCAATTGAGCATTTGTGGAACAAAGTTAAAAGAGCCATCAGGCAGCTGGTTCCACAACCATCAAATCTCACAGAACTGGACATTCATCAGGCATGGTGTCAGATTCCTCGCATCCCCTTTCAACATCTCGTGGAGTCAATGCCAAGAAGAATCGCCACAGTATTGAAGTTTTACCTTCAGTTTCGAAGGTGGCCCAACGAAGTACTGATGGGGTGGTCCTAATAATCTGGCCAGTCCTAATAATCTGGCCACTCAGTGTATAAAAGCCTAAGCAACCAAACAACCAACAGGGGGCAGATGCTCAATGCAGGAGCTGCCCCCTGATGGTCAGTGTGCTCCCACAACCAACTTCCCATGGCTGGCCAACTTTCTGCAGTCCCTCTCCCCACCCCCTGGTCAGCTGGCCTTGATTGGCCCCAATCACTGGCCAGGCTGAGGGACCCCACCCGTGCACAAATTTGTGCACTGAGCCTCTAGTAAAAATATATTTTTTTAAATTCGTATGTTGAAATCTAATCTCAATATGATGATATCAGGAAGTAATTAGGTGATGAGGATTAGTGGCCTTATAAGAGACCCCAGAGAGTACCCTAGACCCTTCTACCATGCAAGGATCCAGTGAGAAGACGGCCACTGTCTGTCAGAGCCTTGATTTTGGACTTCTGGCTTCCATAACTATGAGAAATACATTTCTGTTGTTTATAAGCCACCTGGCCTGTGCTATTCTGTTACATAAGCCCAAACAGATGAAGACAGCAGGGTTGGTTCCTGCTGAGGGCCCCGAGAGAGAATCCATCCTGGCTTCTGGCTGCTGCTCACAACCCGTGGGTTTGTTAGCTTGCAACCCTGTCACCTTGATCTCTTGCCTCAATATCCACAGGCCTTCTTCCTTGTGTTTGTGTAGTATTCTACTAAGGACACCAGTCATTGGATTTAGGGCCCACCCTAAGTCCAGGATGATCTCATCTCAAAATCCTTAATTATATCTGCAGAGACCCTATTTCCAAATAAGGTCACCTTCTGAAGTTCTGGGTGGATATGAACTTTGTGGGCCCCAATTTAACCCCTACAGCTGTTGAAGCCAGCATTTTCATTGGGGTGTTATCTGAGGAAGTGCTTGTTCAGCTGCCTCTGCTGTTTCCAGCAAGGTGAGGCCAGCAGGATCATATACATTCCCCAGCCCCTCCAGATGGCCCCTGTGGGCAGCCCCTGTGGGCTCCCTTGCTCACCCAACTCCCTTCCCTCAGGTGGGGCATCTGCCCAGAGCTAATAAGGACCCGGAGAAGTGAAAGCATACATCTCAGTTTTGCTTTTTGTCACCCCTTGGCAAGTACGTACTGAACTGATAGCTTGGTCCTAGGTCTTCCCAATTTTACAGAAAGGAGACCAAGGCCTGAGGAGGCTTTTGCCCAGAGACACATGGGGAAGCCCAGACAGGTGCTGGTCCGTCTGAATCCAAGTAAGTAGCTATAGCACTATGCTTTCAGTTGCTGTTAAACACAGATGCTGCCATCGGTATGGCCTCCAGGAGTGGAACAAACCCAAAGCCTCATTCCACAATCTAAATGTTTGTGTGCCAGGACTCGAGACAGCTGCAGAGGAAACAGACACTGGAGCTCAGAAGGGAAGGGTTCGTGGATATGGATTAGACCCTCACTAAATGGTTAGGGCACTGTAATTGACTGGTCCTGATCAGAGGCTGTGGTACTAATTCAGGGGTCCAGGAAGGTTCCCTAAGATCTGAAGCCATTAAGGAGCTCATTCAATGGCGAGGTGTTGTGAGCAGAGGGAATGAACAAGCCTGGGCATGTGACACCCAGGAGGAAGCTAAGGGGTTAGGAAGCCAAGAGAGTCCTGAGAGGGACCTGGTCTGTGATGCTGATGAGAGAAGCAGGAAAAGCCAGCAGAGGAGATGCTCAGGTCGAAGCCACTGTGGACTGGAGTGGTCAGCAGACGTAGGGCTCAGAACCTCTGATGGCCTGTGCCTTCCCAGCTGTGACTTGGGTACCTGGACTGGAGACCATCCTTGAGAAGGGTTTCAAGGCCTCCATGATGAAATGTGTCCTGCAGATGTCAGAGCTGTTGCTCCCTCTCCAGGCCCTGTGCCTTTGCCACAGGATGAGTCGGGTTAGTTACAGCCACGCTGACTCAAGACCTACTAGACCTTTGGTTTTATCAGCCTAATGTATCTCCCCCCTCAGCCTGTCTAAGGGGCTGATTCCTGGGCATCACTCTGGTGGCTCTGACTTCACTCTGGGAAGGGGACTAGGAGTCCTGTGCAAGTGTCCCCAGAGATTCTGGGACAGGCACTCCTGGAAACACCTGGTGGAATAGTTCAGTGCTGGGAGAGTGTGGGAGACCCTCCCCCCCCCTGTTGTTGGCAAATCTCTGTAGCTATGAGAGGGGAAGGGACAGGGTTGTACTCCTGGCTTGCAGCACTATGGGGAGATGCTACCCACTGCTGGTCAGACTTTAGCCTATGGCTAGTCTATCCTCGATCTGACAAGGGGGTGCATAAGAGCCAGGCCTTGGAGAATGGGCAGGTTTAGGGGCTTCTCACAGCCCCTTTTTCTGGAGTACCTTGGCCAGAGCAAACGATGGCCAGCCCTGAATGTCAGTCAGAGATGGCACACTGTGTGCTGGGTAGTGACGATGATATGGTGGAGTGCTTGGTGGGGAACAGGTGCTTCCTTTAGATGAGCAGCAGGACACTGCTGTCCACGTTTGTTCAACGGTTTGGAGAGCTGAACCTGGAGGAGGGAGAATTAGGGAGGAGGGAGAGTAAGGGGGCTGGATTCCAGAGGTCGGTGCTCTGCTGGATGGCAAGAGCTGGAAGATTGGGTGATGTTCTGTGGGCTCCCTCCCAGCCCCACCTGACTCCTTATTAGGCAGAAAAGTACTTACTAATACCTGCGACCCACTCCAGCAGCACCAGCCTGGGAAGACAGTGACAGATTGGGAAACTGAGGTCCAGAGACATTTAATCCCAAGTCACACACTGAAACCTGTCTTCTCACAACACCAGCATGGCATGGCAAGAAGCCTGGACGGGCTCCTGCTTGGGGAATGAGGCAGATTGAGGAGGTGCCATTCCTGGGGCAGGATGATGCCTACAGGTGTGTGCCTCTGCCTCCTTGCTAGGCATGAACACTGAGCAAGCCCAGGCCCAGGCCTTCCTGGGACCCCCAACCTAGCAGGGGAAGCAAATGAAAAGTGGCAGGGAACTATGTAGTGTTCAGTGAAGGACAGAACAACCAACTTTGGGGAGGTGCGGCCAGAATGTTTAGGATGAGCTTTGAAGGATGCAGAGGAGTTTGCCAAATATAAAGAGAGTGTAGCCAAAGAAGAACTTGGTATGTCCAGGGAATTAATTCATTCACCCAGAAAATAATTGAGGTGTAAGTGCTATGCTAGGCTCTGTGTGGCAAGAACACAAGGCTTTTGGGGTTTGGCCATTACGCAAGTGCCCCCTTTTAGTACCACTGAGTGCCTCAGTTGTTTTAGGTTACTCCAAGGGCAGTTGGCAACAAGTGTAGCAGTACTCACTGAATGCAAGGACCAAGGACAATGATTAATCTTAGAATGTTCTGGATCTTTTTGTATGTGGGTGCTTGTGTGTCTGACCTGTAGACTGTAGCACAGGGTTGCAGCGACCAGAGTTTGTGTGAAAGTGTATGCAGCCAGGAGAAACACACAGCAGCTGGCTGGGTTGGGGTTAACAAGGAGCAGCGGTTATGTAAGATGCTTCAGCTCTCTTAGGTGAAAGTTAATGCCCATTAACTGGAAAAAGGAAAGGCCGTTATCAACAGGCAGATAGGATGTTAATTGGTTTCTGTTTACCAAGACATTAGGGGATCTGTTCCACAGCTGCTTGTAAACTCCGTCAACCGAGAAATTGCTCCTGTTTGTGCAAACATGTCCCAAGAGGTGTAGCACACTGGCGTGCAGTGCTCCCGCCACACACTGGCGTGAACGGTGGCCCTGAGCAAGGAACTTCCAAGGGAGCCTGGCATGAATATGTGTGCGCACGTGTGCATCTGTGTGTACACACAGTCAAGCCTCATTTCTCGAATGTCTCCCATCTCAATTCAGTTCTCAGAAAAAAATACCTCGGTTGTTGACCAAAACTTCAATTTTCGACCTGACAACCCTTTCATGCTGGTACCTCAGCATGACAGAAAGTGTCTCTTAGGCAACAAAGGAGAGAATGCTTTTGATGATGAGCACAGTTTTAAAACAGAGAGTGCTAATATTGCTAAGGGTGTGAAAGTGCTCACAAAACAACAATCACAGGCAATGAAATAGGTAGAAAAACTGTTGTTTATTGGATAAAGCAAAAGCAGTTAGCCCATGATCGCATGTTGGGGGTAATGATACAAGGCTAGTAGGGGTGGTTTGATAGATTTAAGAAGAGAAGTGTTTATAGATTAAACGATGCAGTAGACATGTACTATATATAAGAAAGGTTAAAACGGAATGATTTGAGGGTCTGGAACAGATTAATTTCTAGAGGGGGGAAATGATTCGGTTTTTGAACAAATTGCTTCTCGAACAGCCTTCTGGAACAAGTTAAGTTCGAGGAACGAGGTTCTACTGTATTAGGACAGTAATGCACAGGAGCGGCGATAGCGTGGGGCTCATAGGCTGGACTCCCTAAGATCCTGTGACCCCAGGTTCACAGTTTCGAGACAGTGCTATTGGGCCAGTTACATGGATGAAGGGGCCCTCTACTCCACCCCACTTCACTTCGGATTTTTGTTTGAAAGATGGAAAGATTGCCAGAACAGAAATACTATGTGAAAATATAAATGTTCACTGGGGTTGGTCTGAAATGCCACCCATCTGTGGCAAGTGTGTGTGTGGGGGGGGAGTTGGCCCCATTGCATCTGGCCCTTTTTTATTTTAAATATATTTTTATTGATTTTAGAGATGAAGGGAGAAGGAGAAGGAGAGATAGAAACATCAGTGATAAGAGAGAATCATTGATCGGCTGCCCTCTCTGCACGCCCCACACTAGGGATGGAGCCTGCAACCTAGGCATGTGCCCTGACCAGGAATGGCACCTTTTGGTATAAGGGACGGTGCTCAACCAACTGAGCCACACTGGCCAGGGCTAAAAATTTATTACAATATAACTTACATACAATAATCTGAATAACTCCTGAGTGTACAACTCCAGGAATTGTTACATGTGTTCACACATATAACCGGAGAAAGACACAGAGGTTTCAAGCCCACAACTGGCTCTTCGACGCCCCTCCCTATCATAACCGTCAAAGGTAACCCCATTCTGATCTTTATTGTCACTGATGAGTTTTGTCTGTGTTTGAATTTTTAAAATTGTGATTAAATATATACAACATAAAATGTACCATCTTAACCATTTTTAAGTGCACAGTTCAGTGGCATTAAGTACATTCACAGTGTTATACAACCATCACCATCGCCACCATCCATCTCCATGACTTCACCTTGCAAAGCTGAAACTGTTACCATTAAACACTAACTCCCATCCTCCTCCCCCAGCTTCTGGCACCCACCCTTCTACTTTCTTTTCTTTTCTCCCCAAACTATAAGAGAAAGTTTACTTAGAAAGTGACAGAGGCCCTAGCTGATTTAGTTCAGTGGATAGAGTGTTGGTCTGTGGATTGAAGGGTCCCAGGTTCAGTTCCAATCCAGGACACGTGCCTGGGTTGTGGGCTTGATCCCTCCCCAGTGGGGGGCGTGCAGGAGGCAGCCAATCAACGTTCCTCATCACTGATGTTTCTATCTCTCTCTCCCTCTCCCTTTATCTCTTGTGGCATCTTGTGGCACCACCTGAAGTGAGGGAACCAAACACAGGACCACATTCTCTTGCAGATACACCCTGACCCTGGCTTCTCCTTGGAGTGGGGTGTTGCGGGTCAGCAGGTGCTATTGCGGTTGTCCAGGGGCTGGGCTCTGTGGAGAAGGACGTAGTGGTGACTTTGAAGCTTGGTTTTGGGTGTATGTCAAGACTGGGATTCCCTCGGGTCTTGGTCTAGTCAAGCTTCTCCCAGTCTCAGTGCCAAAATGGGAGATAAGCCAGCAACACCCCAGTGGTTAGCGGCAATGGTTATCACCATAGCGGTCTCAGGCAAGGACTCTACAGCAAGCACTTGCGCTGCCTCAGCAACCCCGTCTGTGAAGCAGTGGTTAGGACTGGTTGGATCAGAGAACACAGGGCAAAGGGATTTAATAAACAATAGCTGCCATTGTGTAGAGCATCCCTCTTTACTCCTTTCCTCATGTGCAGAGATAGGCCCCAGTGAAGGCCTTGGCCTGAGGCCTTCCACTTGCTGACCCCCAACACCCCGCTCCAAGGAGAAGCCAGGGTCAGGGTGTACCTTCCGGGAGGAACACTGGTCGCCTCACATACCACGGCTGCTGGTGAGCTTCCTTGGCCCATCTTGCTAAGCCCCTGACTCGGACACATGGACTGGACAGAGGTCACTGGGCCAGCCCCTCGATAGCCGCAGGCATCTGAAATGTGTTTCTCTGAAGCTCCTGGGTTTCTCAAGGCCTTTTTCCCCAGATTTTTGGAAATAATTTTAGACTTACAGAAAAAAAGACAAAAATAACTGAGAGCCTCTGTATACACTTCAACTAGCTGAGCATCTGTGTCACCACATTCGTTAGCTGAACCAGAAAATTCACACCTGATGCAACGCTGGGAACTCCTCTCCAGACCGATTTGGACTTCCTGTTTGCGGCCCCCTCCCCACTTTTTGCCGTAGAGCTCCCACTCCGGCCCAGGCTGACGCTTCCAATTAGTCTTCTGTCTCCTTAGTCTCCGATCCCTGACGGTTCTTAGTCTTTCTTCGACCTTCACACCTTTGCTGAGAACGTCTCAGCCGTTTGTAGCTTCAGTGTGATCTCTGCAATGTTTCCTCATTAGACTGAGACTGTGTTTGGGCAGGAATCCCATAGACGTGATGTTGTGCCCTTCCCAGTGCCCCCAACATGCTTCTGTGAGAGTTCCCCATTCATTTAGTTACCTGTAGAGATAAAGGAAGGCCTCTCAACTGAGAACAGAGCCTGCTGTTCAGCGTTCCCTAGAGCCACGGAGGTAGCTGCCACTCCTGCACTTGGCAGAGACTCGGGCACGCAGGGCAGAGGGGGCTTTATGATGGAGAAGGGAAGGCTTAGGGTCCCTGTTGGAGGCTGCTGGTATGAGGAAGTCTGTGTGATTGGTTAGGGGGTATATTTGGTGTTCTCTGGTTGGTCCTGAGTTGAAAGCAGGAACAAAAATTAGGGAGGCTTCAGTCACTGACCAAGTTCCAGCTGTTTTAGGCTAGTTGCTATAGGGATGTGGTTTGCTCCCTGGCTGGTTGCTACAGGGGTGGCCAGAAGTTCCACTGTCATGCATAGTCTGTCCTTTGTCCTTTTGTATGTTGTTTTTCTTACCTGAAAGGTGGAGTATTTTTGCATTTTTTAAATCCTATATAATAAAAGCCTAGGTGGCATCGCGCGATGTTGTCACAAGGTGGCCAGCAGTTGGGGGCAATCAGGCCTGCAGGGGAGGGCAGTGGGAGGTATCAGGCCAGCAGGGGAGGGCAGTTGGGGGGGACCAGTCCTGCAGGGGAGGGCAATTGGGGGCGATCAGGCCAGCAGGGGAGGGCAGTTGGTGGTGACCAGGGAGGGCAGTTGGGGCGGGGGGTGATCAGGCTAGCAGGGGAGCAGTTAGGTGTCAATTTAGGACGGCAGGCAGGCAAGGGGTTAGGAGCCAGCAGTCCTGGATTGTGAGAGGGATGTCACAGATTAGAGAAGGTATAGGCCCGGCTGAGGGACACCCCCCTCCCAGTTCAACTTTAAAACAGGTTTTTGTGCACCAGGCCTCTAGTTGAGATATAATTGACATAGTTGACATATAACATTATGTTAGTTTTAGGTATACAACATAATCATTTATATTTGTATATACTGAGAAATTACTACCACAATAGATCTAGTTAAAATCCATCACTACACATAGTTAACAGATTTTCTTTTCTTGTGCTGAAGGTATTTTTAAGAAACAATCCCAGACCCCACCCTAACCCCTCACATAAATCCAGTTCCTCCAGTTGTTCTGCATAAGCATGAAACACCAAGACCATGCAGATGGCTCATTTCAGAGGACCCTCAGGCCCTACCCGGTTTGGCTCAGTGGATAGTGTCAGTCTGTGGACTGAAGGGTCCCAGGTTCAAGTCCAGTCAAGGGCAAATGCCTGAGTTGCAGGCTCAGTCTCCACTAGGGGGCATGCAGGAGGCAGCAATCAATGATTCTCTTTCATCACTGATGTTTCTATCTTTCCTTCCTCTCTGAAATCAAAGGACCCTCAGCTTTTACTCTGAATTGAAGAATGTCTAGTTCAACTTTAAAACAGATTTTCTTCTGGAGGGAGAGAGCCACAAGGCAGCACTGTAGCATGCTGTATATTACACCTGCAGGACTTAGAAATAAAAGTTTGTGTCTTTTGACCCCCTAAACCCATTTCACCCCTCCCCCATCTCTGGCAACCACCATCTGTTCTCTGTATCTGTGAGCTTGGTGTGTTTTTTTTGTTTAGATTCCACATATAAATGAAATCATATAGTATTGGTTTGTCTGATTTAGGTCCTTCCATGTCATAAATGGCAAGATTTCCTTCTCTTTTATGATTGAACTAGAGGCCCGGTGCACAAAATTAGTGCATGGGGGGGGGGCAGCATCCTTCAGCCCGGCCTGCACCCTCTCACAATCTGGGACCACTGGCTCTTAACCACTTGCCTGCCTGCCTGATCACCCCTAACCAATCTGCCTGCCTGATTGACCCTAACCACTTGCCTGCCTGGTCACCCTTAACCACTCTGCCTGCCTGCCTGATCACCCTAACCGCGTCTGCCTCAGCCCCCACCACTGCAGCTTCATCCAGAAGGTCGTCTAGAATAACACCTGGAAGGTCGTTCAGCTGTCTGGTCTAATTAGCATATTATGCTTTTATTATAGACTAGTGGCCCAGTGCATGAAATTCTTGCACATTAAAAGGGGATTAATTAGAGGAAATATTTTAATATTGCTATTTGCCCTTTCTCTATAATAGAAGTGTCAGAGATTAAAGAAAATCAGTAAAACGTATATGAAAATCTTCCTCCTGTCAGAGTCTGGGGTGCACCATGAACCCCAGAGTCAAGTCTTCAACCACCTACGTGCACCTCAAAATCGCTCGAGACCCAAACCTGGATGGCCCCCCTTCATTGGGCTAGATCCAGACCCAGCCAGTCCCACCCTGTCAAGCCCTGCCAGGTGGGGAGGTGAAGCCTCAGGTCCCCTGGGTGCCAGGGCAGGGGGGCACGGCTTGAGGTCCCCCATCAAGCCCTGCTGGGGGGAGGGAGTGGCCTGTGATCCTTCAGCCTGGTGCTGGGGTGGGAGGCATGGCCTGAGGTCCCCTGGCCCAGCACCAGGGCGGAGGGCACACCTTGAAGGCCCCCATCAAGTCCCACTGGGTGGGGGGGCACAGCCTTAGGTCCCCTGGCCTGGGGCCAGGGCAGGGGGCATGGCCTGAGGTCCCCTGGCCTGGCACCAGGGAAGAGGGTGCAGCCTGAGTTCCTCTGGCCTGGTGCCAGGGCGGGGGGAGCAGCCTGAGGTCCCCTGTCAAGCCCCATGCAGGAGGTGGGTGGGCACGCAGCCTCAGGTCCCTGCTGATTGCTCCTTAAGGCTCGTTATGGGAACTTAGCCTCAGCTGTGGATGCAAATTGACCGGAGTGATGGTCAATTTGCATATTCCCTCTTTATTATATAGGAGGATAATATTCCCTAGTATATGTATACCACATTTTAAAAAATCCATTCATCTGTCCATGGACACCTAAGTTGCTTCCATATCTTGACCGTTGTGCTGCAGTGAACATGGAGGTGCAGATATCTTTTTGTTAGTGTTTTTGTTTCCTTCAGATAAATATTCAGAAATGGAATTGCTGGATCATGTGCTATTTTTATTCTCAAGTTTTTGAGGAGACTCCATCTGTTTTCTCCATAGTGGCTACACCAATTTACAATCCCACCCAACAGTGCACAAGGGTTCCCTTTTCTCCACATCCTCATCAGCACTTATTTCTTGTCTTTCTTATAATACCATCTAACAAGTATGAAGTGATACCTCACTGTAGTCTTGATATATCCCCACCTGAGGATATGTTTTTATGGATTTTAGAGAGACAGAAAAAGAGGGATAGAGGGAGGGAGAGCGAGAGAGAGAGAGAAACATCAATCGGTTGCCTCCTATATGAGCCCCGACTGGGATCGAACCCACAACCTAAGTATGTGCCCTGACCAGGAATGGAACCTGTAACCTTTTGGTGTATGGGACGACAATCCAAGTAATTGAGCCACTTGGCCAGGGCTGATATTTTTTTTCTGTTGATTTGCCTAATAATTAGTGATGTTGAGGACTTTCTCATTATCTATTGGCCATTTGTATGTTTTCTTTGAGGAATGTCTATTCAGATCCTCCGCCCATTTTGCTCTAACCAGTTTGGCTCAGTGGATAGAGCATTGGCCTGCGGACTGAAAGGTCCCAGGTTTGATTCCGGTCAAGGGCATGTACCTTGGTTGCAGGCACATCCCCAGTGGGGGGTGTGCAGGAGGCAGCTGATCAATGTTTCTCTCTCATCGATGTTTCTAACTCTCTATTCCCTCTCCCTTCCTCTCTGTAAAAAACCAATAAAATATATGTATTTTTAAGAAGCTACAGATCCTCCGCCCATTTTAAAATCAGATTGTGTTTTTGGTGTTGAGTTGTATGAGTTAAAGTTGTTTTTGAGGAGCAAACATTACTGGCTTAATGTAATGTTCCATTTCCCACTGCCCAGATACTCTTTATAAAAATACATCTTTGAGCTTATGGATGACTTGTTCTGAAAAAGCCAACTGTGAGTTTTGAAGCAAAACCAAAGGTCTTGTGTTCCCTTCAAGATGATGCCTACAAGGTACCATCTGGGTTTCGCCTCTTCCTAAAAGTCCTGGCCAGGTGTGCAATTTCTTGTCATGGAGCATCTAACCCTTATCCCCAGGGTCCGACCATAACTTGTTCCTTTCCCTCAGGCTCTTCAGCCTCAGAGAACACAGGGCACTCATGACCCCAGAGAGCATCTTGCTGCTGTGACAGGTGACACAAGAGGGCAGCTTCTGGGCCCAGTACCTCCGAGATCCCGAGGGCCTCTCCCAGTTCTGAAAGCTGCACCCTCATTCTAGCAGTTATTTTATGGTGCTTTTTTAAAGCATAAATTTATCTAAAGGACATTTTGTATTATTACCTTAAAAAGAAGTTTGGCCCTGAAATTCAGTGTGGCTAAGTTGGTTGGGAGTCTTCCTGTACACCTAGGGGTTGCCAGTTTGATTCCTTGTCGGGCATATGTCAGGATTGCCCGCTCCATCCCGGTAGGGGGTGTGCAGGAGGCATCAGATCCATTGAAGTTATATTCTCACATGGTTGTTTCTCTCTTTTTCCCTCCCTCTTTCTCTCTCTCAAAATCAATTTTTTAAAAAAACTTTAAAAAAAAAGTTTGGATTTAACTCTGACGTTAGAGCTTATAATGTGTATATTTGTGTGCATACATATATTAATATGTGATATAAAATATATAATGTTAAAAAACAAAATTCAACTTCAAGTTTTAAAGATCTTAATTGACTATTCAGATTCATGAATCAGGCAGCATCCCATCTAAAGAAGCCCTGAGGAGCCCTGACTGGTTTGGCTCAGTGGATAGAGCGTCGGCCTGTGGACTGAAAGGTCCCAGGTTCGATTCCAGTCAAGGCATGTAACTGGGTTGTGGGCACATCCCCAGTGGTGGGAGTGCAGGAGGCAGCTGATTGATGTTTCTAACTATCCCTCTCCTTTCCTCTCTGTAAAAAATCAATAAAATATATATTTTAAAGAAGCCCTGAGGAGCTGTACACTTTTATAGGCAGAAGGAGTGGGAGGCTCGTAGCAAAGAGTAGATCGTTTGTGGGAAGATCGCCTTCCCTAAGGGGATCGCAAGGGTGCATCAAGCAGATAATCTCACTGGTGCTGACCAGGTGATTCCAGATGGACCGGTTTAATAATCCACTCCTGGGAGAGGGTGAAACTGTAAGTTAGATATTAAGTCTTAGTTTGGTGATTTGAAGCTTAGCAAAAGTGACTACATTTTGGGCCTGTTGTCTCTTTTTTTAAACAATAAAGGGGTAAAGATCGCCTTTTTTTTTTTTAAATATATTTTATTGGTTTTTTTACAGAGAGGGAGAGGGATAGAGAGTTAGAAACATCCATGAGAGTTAGAAACATCCATGAGAGTCAGAAACATCCATCAGCTGCCTCCTGCACACCCTCCACTGGGGATGTGCCCGCAACCCAGGTACATGCCCTTGACCAGAATCCAACCTGGGACCCTTCAGTCCGCAGGCCGACGCTCTATCCACTGAGCCAAACCGGTCATGGCAAGATCGCCTTTTTAATCACAGCCTATACACAGTAGTTTGAGTTTGCTGGTTGAGTCCCATTATTGTGACATAAACTTAGTTGATTGTGATCAGCTTTATTGAAATTAAATAGAAGAGAGGGGAAGGGAAATGGCAGAGCAAATAGTACTTTTAAAAAGATATCTTTTACTTTCTGAAACTTTGTTTTCTTAGGGCATGCATGCATGAGTGTATGTGAGTATAAGTGAATGTATGATGTAAAACATATTTCCTAGTTTAAAACAGTTCTTAAAAGAAGTAACTGTTGCCCAGCCAGTGTTGCCCAGTGGTTGAATGTCGACCTATGAATCAGGAGGTCCCATGCCTGGGTTGTATGCTCTATCTCCAGTAGGGGTTGTACAGGAGGTAGCCAATCAATGATTCTCTCTCATCATTGATGTTTTTCTCTTTCTTCCTCTCCTGTCCTCTCTCTGAACTCAATAAAAATATTTTTTTAAAAAAAGAAGAAAAAATTTTTAAAAAGAAATAACTGTTCAGCTAATAAACATATGAAAAAATATTTTTAAAAAGAAAGAAATTCAGTATTACTAGAGACAAGGGAAGAAACAGGGTGTAATAGAAACAAAAGGACATTAAGAAACTTCCTCTCTCCCAGTTGTCTACCTTGGTGCAGAACCCTGGTCTCTTGCTCTGGAGAGGAGAGGGTAGCAGGTCCTGTAGGGACTGAAGGAAGTTGGCATGGGAGCAGGTGGCTCTGGCATGCCTCATCCTGGGCTACGTGGGCTGTCGGTCACTATTTAACTGATGATGAACTCTGGACGATGCTCAAGGAGCCCATGTTCTTGAGCATAGAGGTAGAGGCCCAGCCTGGGGGCTGGGTCCATACAGAGAAGACCTGCCCAGGGCATCTCCACACCAGCAGTAAAAGCGACCTGGTAACTGTTCTGCACGTGGACCCTGTGCAGGGCAGTAGGAGATCCAGTTCAGTGAGGGGGGCCTCCTTGGGGTAGATGCGCATGAATTCATAATTAGGTGGCATCTTAGAGGGAGGGGGCCAGTGGAGAGCATAGAGAGGGTCCCTGAATCCAGTAGGAGGGGCTTTGACCGCAGAAGAGAGCTGTGTGTGTGTGTGTGTGGGGGGGGGGTAATCCACTCATGGCTGGTGTCCTCCCTCTGTTGCTGCGTACAAATTGACAATTAAAAAAGGCACGGGGAGCCCAGTGGTTCAGTGATTGAGTGTCAACCTGTGAACCAGGAGTTTATGGTTTGATTCCCAGTCAGGGTACACGCTCCGGTTGTAGGCTTGATCCTCCGTTGTGGGGCGTGCAAGAGGCAGCCAATCAGTGATTCTCTCTCATCATTGATGTTTGTATCTCTCTCCCTCTCCCTTGCTCTCTGAAACCAATAAAAATATATTAAAAAATAGTAAATAATTAATAAAAATAAAATGTCATGGGGACCCTTTTAAAAAATATATTTTTATTGATTTCAGAGAGGAAGGGAGAGGGCGGAAGAGATAGAAACATCAATGATGAGAGAGAATCACTGATTGGCTGCCTCCTGCACGCCCCCTACTGGGGATCGAGCTCGCAACCCAGGCACATGCCTCTGACCTGAATCAAACCCATGATCCTGCTGTCCACAGGCCAACGCTCTATCCACTGAGCCAAGCTGGCTAGGGCAGATGGGGACCCTTTTTATGAAAATGGCGCCAAAAGTGAAAAAGGAAGCACCTGCCCCTCCCAAAGCCAAAGCAAAGGCTTTGAAGCAAAGAAAGCAGCGCGGAAAGGTGTCCATAGCCACACACACAAGATCAGCATGTCACTCACCTTCTGACAGCTGAAGACACTGCGGCTCCGGCTCCGAAGGCAGCCCTACATCCTCAGAAGAGTGCACCCGGGAGGAACAAGCTCGACCACTATGCCTTCGTCATTTCCCTGACTGCTGAGTCAGCCGTGGAGAAGACAGAGGATGACAATATACTTGTGTTCACAGGATGCAACACCATCCACGCCCAGATACAAGGGTGATCTCCAGGGTCCAGAGAGTTGGGGAGGTGTGATCCACAGCTGCAGGTTCTAGAGGTGGAATATCAGTGCAGCTCACAGGCTGACACCCCAGCAATGGGCTTGGGAATACTGCTAAGGCCTGGTTTATGTTTGTGAACAGCTTCAAACTTAAACTCCACACACCCAGTTTCTTCAGTTTTAACATCCGACAGTAGTATGGTACATTTGTCACAACTAATGAACAAATTCTTAACCTAAAAATAAAGGCCACAGTGAGAGGCAACAAGCATTTATTTGAGATCAAAAGGAGCAACTACTGGGGAAGTACCGATTCAGGCAGAAACGCGAAGAGTGTTCCAATGAGGGAGACAGCAAGATGGCAGCATAAGGTAAACACCGTAAATGCAGCCGTGAACAACTATTTCAGAATATCCACGAAAAGAAAACACGGACACCACTCACAACCACAGGAAGGCTGGCTGAGTGAAAATCCTACAACTAGAAAGAATCTGAGACTCGGAGGAGCGGCGGAAGCAAAATACGGAGGTACGGAGGCACACGCACAGGGCTTGGGGAGAGGGTTGGCGCTGGAGGACGCGGTTCTTTTCCAAAACGGAGAGAGCCACAAGTTCCCAGTGGCTCTGAACTCCAGTTCCAGGCGAGTTTCTGAGGACCCAGACACCCGGAGAAGGGGGACTGACTGGCACCGGGAAGAAATCCAAAGCGGGTTTCTCTCAGCGTTGCTTGCAGCAATTACCGCGGGACACAGAGACCCCGTGTCTCTTAGCACAGGCCTGAGAAGCGCCATAGCTATTTGCTCCGCCCTGCCCTGCAAACTCCCCGAGGCCCCGCCCCTCCCAAGCTGCGTCAGAGGCTTTTGCATATAAAAGACTGAGTAGCCTAAGGCAAAGGCTAAATCAACACCTCCTTAAAGATACAAGAGCCAGCCTCACCCAGTGGCCAGAGAGGGACT
>PVJC01001261.1:64294-97642 GCA_004026665.1 Murina feae
AGGGTGTCTCCAGCACAGAAGTTCTCCCACTATAGACACAGCTGACTCTCATAAACAAGTGGCTTAGAGGTTAATTCCTCTCAGTAATCACCTAACTCAGAAAGGGAAGCAGCCAAAATGCGGAGACAAAGAAACAGATCACAAATGACAGAAATGGAGGAAAGAAAACGACAGGATATAGAGTTCAAAACCACGGTTATTAGGTTTTTCAAGAATTTTCTAGAGACTGCTGATAAATTTAGTGAGACCGCCGATAAATTTAGTAAGATCCTCAATGAATCTAATGAGACCCTCAAGGATATGATAAAGGACCAACTAGAAATTAAGCATACACTGACTGAAATAAAGAATAATATACAGAGATCCAACAGCAGACGAGAGGATCGCAAGAATCAAGTCAAAGATATGAAATATGAAGAAGCAAAACCCACCCAGCCAGAAAAGAAAAAGGTTCAAAAAGTATGAAGATAGTGTAAGGAGTCTCTGGGACAACTTCAAGCGCACCAACATCAGAATTATAGGGGTGCCAGAAGAAGAGAAAGAGCAAGATATTGAAAACCTATTTCAAGAAATAATGACAGAAAACTTCCCCCACCTGGTGAAAGAAATAGACTTCCAAGTCCAGGAAGCGCAGAGAACCCCAAACAAAAGGAACTGAAGGAGGACCACACCAAGACATATCATAATTAAAATGCCAAGAGCAAAAGACAAGGAGAGAATCTTAAAAGCAGCAAGAGAAAAGCAGTTAGTTACCTACAAGGGGGCACCCATACGACTGTCAACTGATTTCTCAACAGAAACTTTGCAGGCCAGAAGGGAATGGCAAGAAATATTCAAAGTGATGCATAGCAAGAACCTACAGCCAAAATTACTTTACCCAGCAAAGCTATCGTTCAGAATTGAGGGTCCGATAAAGAGCTTCACAGACAAGGAAAAGCTAAAAGAGTTCATCACCACCCAACCAGTATTATATGAAATGCTGAAAGGTATCCTTTGAGATGAGGAAGAAGAAAAAGGAAAGTAAAAATTATGAACAACAAATATATATCTATCAACAAGTGAATCTAAGAATCAAGTGAATAAAAAATCTGATGAACAAAATAAACTGGTGAACAGAATAGAATGAGAGGCATAGAAATGGAGTGGATGGACAATTTTCAGGGGTTAAGGGTGTTGGGGATGCGTGAAGAGAATGGACAATAATTGTACACCTATGGATGAGGACAGTGGAGGGGCAAGGACAGAAGGTGGGGTGGGAACTGGGAGGAGGGGAGCTATGGGGGAAAAAAGAGGAACAACTGTAATAATCTGAACAATAAAGATAAATTAAAAAAAAAAAGAGTGTTCCAGTGAGAAGGCAAGGCAATGGATATCTATATATATAAAACCTTCACATGCAAATAGACCGAACGGCAGAACAACCAAACAGCAGGTCGCTATGATGTGCGCTGACCACCAGGGCATGCCCACGGAACATGGCGGGTGTCAGCAGCAAGCAGCAGAGCGTGGAATGTGGCAGGAGTCGGTCGCAGCAGGATGGTGGAGCAGGTGAGCAAAGGCATCAGACCAAGGCAGGGCACTGGTCGCTGTCATTGGGGCGAGCCTCTGGTAGTTACTGAAAATTCTTTGCTCCCTTGTGCCATGGTCCCACCCGGCGCTCACACCTGCTGCAGACACCAGCCCCACTTGCACCTGCTGCTGGCGCCCAGCGCTCGGTGCTATCAGTGGGTGTGAGTGGTGGCTGCCAGCCCTGATTGCCCCTGAGGGCTTCTCCACCTCCCCCTGCTTCTGAGGGGCGATCAGGGCCAGCAGCTGCCTCTCGCACCCACTGCCAGCAACAGCCCCACTTGCGCCCACTGCTGCTAGCACTGGCCTTGCTTGCACCTGCAGCTGGTGCTGGAGCTGCCGCTCACCTGCTGCCAGCACCCAGAGCCAGCCCTGACTGCTCAGCGCTGTCAGCGGGTGCAAGCAGTGGCTGCTGGTCCTGATCACCTCAGAAGGCTTTTCCACCTACCCCTGCTCCTGACGGACGATTGGGGCAGCAGCTGCTGCTTGCACCCGCTGACAACGCTGGCTCCACTTGCACCCAGTGCTGGCGCCAGCCCCAATTGCTCTATGCCATCAGTGTGTGCGAGTGGGGCCTGCGCCGTCAGCCCAAGGGAGTGGCAACAGCAGGAGCAGGACTTCAGGCACACGGGACTAGGGGCCTCAGTGGGAGGGACCAGGCGGGGGCGCAGAGGATAGGCCGAGACCACCCCTGTGCCCACCGCAGCCTCGTGGCCCACAGTTCCTTTCAAGGTGCACAAATCTGTGCACTGGGCTAGTCTATATAATAAAAGCCTGACTGTTATGGCTAAACGACCAGAATGACCAGTCACTATGATGCACACTGACCACCAGTGGGCAGATGCTCAACACAGGAGCTGCCCCCTGGTGGTCAGTGCACTCCCACAGAGAGAGTGCCACTCAGCCAGAAGCCAGGCTCATGACTGGCAAGTGCAGCAGTGATGGCGGGAGCCTCTTCTGCCTCTGTGGCAGCACTAAGAAGCAGTGAGCTGAGTAGTAAGGAGCAGTGAGCAGGTGGGCAGTAAGGAGTGAGGGGGTCCTGGACTGCGAGAGGGATGTCCCATAGTAGACCCACTCCCATGGTAGACCTAAGCCGCAGTCAGATGTCCCCTGAGGGGTCTTGGACTGCGAGGGGCGCAGGCCAGGCTGAGGGCCCCCACTCCCCCCGCTCCCCAGTGCATGCTTGTGCACTGGGCCTCTAGTTTATGATAGAAGGAAGAGGAACAATTACATCAGTAAAAAAAAAAAGGCATTTCTATTGGTGCAGATAAGCTAACAACGACACATTCTAAACAATGTTTTTTTAATCCTCACCTGAGGATATTTTTTGCCATTGATTTTTAGAGTGAGTGAAAGGGAGGGAGGAGTTGTGTGTGTGTGTGTGTGTGTGTGTGTGTGAGAGGAGGGGGCTTACTAATAAAAAGAGAGAAAGAAACATCAGCACAAGAGCAACACATTGATTGGTTGCCTCCCACATGTGTCCCTGACAGGGTCTAACCAAACCTGCAACTGAGGTATGTGCCTTTGACTGGGAATCAAACCTGCAACCCTTCGGTCTGCAGGCTGGTGCTCTAACCACTGAGCTTAAAACCGGCCAGGGCCTAAACAATGTTTTTACTTTTTAGTCCCCTTGCTTTCTTATCCTTGCAAGCAGTTGTCTGGGACATAATGTTATTGAGGCCCAGACCAAGGGTTATTTTGCTGTTTTAACATTCTAAAGGTTTGAGGCATAAGATGCACAAAGCAATTTCTCTGGGATGGCAACTCTGGCTCCAATTTAAAGTGGCTCATTTGGGGTTTTTGTTGTTGTTGTTGTTTCCAAAATACCGATACATTATTATTAACCAAAGGCCATAATTTATTCAGATTTCCTTTTCTTCCCCCCCCTCCCACCACCCTCCCCAATGGTCCTTTTTCTGTCCCAGGATCTCATATAGCATTTAGTCATCACTAGTGTTAGTAGGCTCCTCTGGGCTGAAATAGTTTCTCAGACTTTCTGGATTTGATGACCTTGACAGTTTTGAAAACTGGTATAATCTCACCCCCTCGGTTTGGGTTTCTCCTTGGCATCTCAGGGTACTCTTGTCGCATCCCTGTTTCCTGCCCTGGAAGCTGCCATTCTTCCAGAGCCAGGCCTGTTTTGATTAGGTAACGGTGGCAGAGGGCCAATGGAGTGGAATCCCACTTTGCTTTCTAGAACCTTCCACACTGGCACTGATGTGGAGTGCCTGGGAGGACCCGGAGGGCAGGAGTGGCTTCCTCAGCCTGCTCAAGGCACGTCTGCATCCTTTGCAGCATTTTACAGGAAGGTGTATTGATTTATTAGATAATTTTAAAATTATTTTTCCATCATTGCTCCCATAGAGATTTTAACATAACATCCAAACCTGCAGATAATTTTTATGAGTTTATTTGAGTCAAACCAACAACATATAGTGGAGAGCAAGCTCTCGTGTGCTCCCTCTTTATTGGGTAATTCTAAAGCATGGGAACCAAGACCTCAAAGGGCACCGGTGCACAGTGGCATCTTGGTGGCACCTGTCTTTCCTTTTCTTCCTTGTGGTCCCCTCACCGCAGTATGCTGAGCTTTGCGTGCACTTCCACCCAGAGTATAAATGTGGGTTTCCAGTGAGGAATCCTCAAGTACTGGGGCCCTTTGCTATAAAATTGGCCAAGAAGAGGGGGCAGCCACACAATCTTTAAATTAAATTAAAAGATTAATTTTCTCTTCTTTTTAAAAATATTTTTTATTGATTTCAAAGAGAAAGGAGGAAGGAGAAAGAGGGAGAGAAACATCAATGATGACAAGGAACCACTGATCGGCTGCCTCCTGCATGCCCCCCACTGGAGATCGAGCCCACAGCCCAAACATGTGCCCTTGACCAGAATGGAACTTGGGACCCTTCAGTCCACAGCCCAGTGCTCTATCCACGAGTCAAACTGGCTAGGGCAATTAATTTTTGAAAATTGTTTCTGTCCAAGCTGTCTTAAGCCCAGTGGGCATTTGGCTCTGGGCAGACAGGCCCCCCCCCCCCCCACATCTCTGCCTCACAGCCTACCATGTCCCTGCCCCCTGCTATGTGACCTCAGTGGGGTGGCTTACCTTCTCTGAGCCCATCTGCCCAGTTGGTATAGGCTAGAAAGGCAGATGACTCAGAGGCCTGTTTGTGACAAATAAAAGACCTTTGTGAATGATTAAGCCATCAGCGGAGGGCACTGTGGCATTCTTTCCCTGCAGGGAGACCGACACCTGGTTGAGAAATCACACTCAGACAGTTCTCGCTTCAAGTGAATGGGGCATGAGGCAGATGGCTGATGCTCTTTCTCATTGGGTTTCATGCCCCGTCTTGTTCCTCAGGACCGGGTCCCCGCTGTCCCCAGCAGCCTGGAATGGGTAATGGTGTGAAGGAAGGCGTGGTGCGATTGCGTGAGGATGCCGACACCGTCCTGCCCTCATCCGTCCCTTCAAAGGCAAGTACCTGGCCCCATGTGTTCCCATGGGTTCCTCTCCTGTGGGTGTGCACCCATCACAGATCATCCCCTACACCCACACTGGTGTGGGGCTGCATCAGTGTGAGACCGTGGGTGGGGAGATGCTGGCTGCCCCATTTGTGATGTGAATCCGGCCCCCAACCATTTGGCAAGAGCCCAAACCTTACCCAAACCTTGGGCTGGAATGTCAGAAGTTGTCCTGGAGGCCCCTTTCTCTCTCAGATTTGCAAACATAAAAGAATCAGCAAACTCGGGCTCATTTGGGCCCAGGTGCCTTCGGGCAAGTCTCAAAGGCTGAGGTGGTGATCCTCCAACCCTCCAGACCTTTCCCAAATTCCAGGTGGCCCTGCAGGGTGCCAGGCAGGTGGGAGGACTGGTTTGTGGGCCAGGGTGTCAGGCCACCATCACCATACCATGTGGAGCATCGAGGGTACGCCTACAGCAGGCGTGCGTGTCCCTCCCAGTTTAGTGAACTTCCCAGCAGAGCACGAGGGAGACGCAGCCCCTCTGCTTGCTGGTTGGATCCCAGCAAAAGGCCTGTCTGTTCCCATCACATGTCTGGATACCCAGTGCCATCTTCTATGCCACACATCTGACAGCGGCCTTGGTCCACTTGGCCAGCCCAGTGTGGGCGCTCACCCTGTGGTTAAGAAGCCCAGAGTCTTCTCACAGTGCTCACGGCTGTTTGGACCTGTGATGAGCCACGTTCTCGGCCAGACTCCATACAATGGACAAGGACACATTGCCCACTTGATGTCTGTGCTGAGCTCTTCAAAAAATAAGCTGCTGTGATCAGTAAGAGCCACTGGCAGCATCTGCTGAGCCAGGAAGTGGACTTACAGAGAGCATCGGGAGCCCCCCGAGAGCAGGGCTTAAGGACATGTGTTCCAGACACACAGAGCTGGCCTTGGAGTTGTAAGAACCACAGATTGCACAGGACGTGACCTGCAGAAGGAGGCACAGGGGACACACTGGCTTCGCCTTCAGTGCCGACAGGCACACAAGCTGTTCTGGGGTGTTCCCTTGGCTCACAGGGGCGTGAGCAATTGCTCATTGGTTCACAGAGAGGAAACTGAGGCAGGGAGCTGCTGCTAAGAGTACCACTGAACCTTCTAGCATCTGACATCCATGCCTCTCAAAGCCAGCAGGACCAGACAGCCAGAACCTTGCTGTGTGATCCAGAGAAGGCAGGGGTCCCAGTGACAGGCCTGTGTGAATCAAGAGCAGATGGAACCCTCTGGCGAAGTTCTGCCTCAGAAACACAGAAGGAAGACCACTTCTCTAGGCAGGGGGGGGGGGTGCCGGGGCGTTAAGGGAAAGGAGCTGGGGGCCAGGTTGCAGGGCACACAGCCCCTGGGAGCACCTGGGACACACACCAGAGGATCTGGGAGCGGGACCTGGACCAGGAGACAGTAATCAGCGTGTCAGAGATGAGGAAGGAGAGACCAGAGAGTCCGTCCTCTGGTCACTACAGTCAGGACAGAGGCCAGAAGTGTGGACAGACCCAGGGCCGGCCCTTCACCCCGGGGCTACCGCTGAGCTGAGCAGACTTGGTGCGGGGTTGCCCTGAGCTCCACCATATCCACTCAGACCTAGGCTGCCAGTTTTACCCCCCCCCCCATGCCCTCAGTCTCCCCCGTTGCACTCTCTCTGGTCTCAGCCTCTGCCACTCCATATTGATTACTGCAGGAGCCACCTCTTCTCTGGTCATAGTGAAGGTGGCCTGTCCCCCTCTGTGCTTCTCCATGTCTCTTTGTGGGCCCCCATCTGGACTGGCGACTTTTGTCTGAAGATTAGTTCATGTCTTGCTCTCTCCGTAGACCCTGCGGGGTGGCCCTGAGGGGGCTGGTGGGGCTCATATATACCCCCACTCTGCACAGCATGTCCACAGACCCCTCAGGGCACCTTGTCTTGGTGGGACTGCGTGGGTTCCTGGGGTCATTGAACGACCTGATCCTTGCCATGCTTGCTCGTTGCTGCTGAGGGAAAGATGAGGGCTCCAGTCCAGAGCATCGCAGAGTGCTCACCGCAGTGCGAGTCAGGTGAGGGAATAGACTCCAACCTAACGCGACTGCTCAGGACCCGGATGGACACAGAAGGGAAGCAAGGAGGGAGAGAGGCTGTGCAAGGAGGACTTGGAGAGCCTCCAGAAGACGGGGAAAGTGCTGGCCCTGAGGCTGCCATGGGAGCTCGAAATGCAGGCCAGCCATTATCCGCTTCTCCCTCGCCGTAGCTGAAGGACCACAGACACCAGTCCCTGAAGTCCTTACTGAAAGATGTAGAAAGGGGACACACTGACACAGGCAGGGTCCTCTTGCCCAGCACCCCCTGCCTGTCCTCCCACCACCACTACCACAAGGGCCCTCATGACTTTGCCGTGAAACACTGCAGTGCAAGAACCCGGCACACACGGGAGGACAGAACCAAGGCTGGCGAGGTGGGTCAGAGGTGACTTACGTTTGGAGTCAGCCCCATTGTGGCCCAGACAGTGCATCGCCTCTCGTGGATGGTGCCTGGCACCTGTGAAGCTCTGAGGCCCTGGACCCACTACTGTTTGTCCAAGGCCCATGAGGGCCAGGACACTCACACTGCTGTGCCTCTCTCAGCCCTGGGCCAGGGCAGGGGAGTGGTCGAGGGTGAGGAAAGGTGATCTTGGTGCCTCCCCCAGGGGAGCAGACCTTTCCCCCCTCTCTGACAATGGATGTGTGTTCATGTGTTTCTTGCAGAGCGATCACAGGCAAGTTCTCAGCTCCCTCTTTTCTGGGGCCCTGGCTGGCGCTCTTGCCAAAACGGCAGTAGCTCCCTTGGACCGAACCAAAATCATTTTCCAAGGTAAAAGCTTTCTGTCTGTCTGTCCCTCTGTGATAGAGATGCTGCCAGGCAGGCACCCTCTTCACAGCCCCCCAAACCGCACTGTGAAGGGGGGCAGCCAGCACACAGTACCACAAACCAGGCAGCTTAGAACCAGAATTCGCTCCCTCACATTTCCAAGGCCAGAAGTCTGAACCTAAGGTGCTGGCAGGGTTGATTCCTTCTGGAGGCTCCAGGAGAGGAGCCTTCCTGCCTTTTCCAGCTCTGGGGGCTCCAAGCATCTTTGGCTTGTGGCTGCATCACTGCAATCTCTGCCCTCCCTTCTTGCCTGTGTCCTCTCCCCTTAGGAGGACACCCATCTTTAGGTTAGGGCTGAGCCCACTCCAGTACAACCTCAGTTTAATTTATTGACATCTGCAAGGGCCCCATTTCCATAAGGTCCATCACAGGTACTAGGGGTGAGGACATGGCCATGTCTTTTTGGGGAACACAGTTCAAGAAACTATCTCTCTCTCCTTAGGGTTAAACAGGCACAGGGTCCCCTGAAGATGAGGCCTTTCCATCCCATCCAGTGGCCAGTGCCCGCTCAGCACCAGGCAGGAGCATGGCCACAACCTGAGACCCCGTCCTTCAGCTGTTTTAAAGGAGAAGCCCTTCCCAATTCCTTGAGCTGGTACCCTAGCCTCTCTGTGCCTCAGTTTCTTTATCGAGACAAGGATGATAACATCAACCCCCTCCCCAGAGGCTGTGGAAAGAGCAGGCATGAGGCTGAGCCCTGTGTTCCTTCCTCCATGTCAGCTGCATTTCACCTGGTAAACTTGAAGTGTAGCGCCCTGCAGGGAGCTGCTGTAACTCTGAAGGCAGTACGTGTGCACACATCCACGCAGACGAGGGTGCAGGGTTGTGTTGGAAACAGAGTGGAGGCTCCGGAAGTGAGGAGCGGGAGACCACAAGACCAAGACCCCTCATGACTGTGTTTCTGAATCCTGTGGCCACTGTGGCTCCAGCCCTTGGTGACAGAACACCAAGGAGCAGAGGAGTGAGCCAGGGAGCTGGGGAGGGTAAGAGAGGCAGGTTAGGGGTACCTGTACCAGGTCACTGAGAAGAGAGGGCAGACCCCAGACAGAGACCTCCCCGGCCTTGCCCTGGGGGAGTTGGATCCCCTGGCCTGATCCCCACGTGGCTAAGGACTGTGACACCTTCCTGGGAACGGGGATGCTGTCAACCCTCCAGAGGCACGTCCTCCCACAGACTCCTGGGCAGCTCATCCCGCCTTCCTAGGGACGGGTTGGGGTGCAGAGTGGCCGGGTACAGGGGATGAGGAGGTTCCTGGAAGGAGAGTGGTCCTGCCCCCTCAGTCCTTTTGGGAGTAGGGAACATTCTTAGGGGCTGCTGTCATTTCCCAGCTTAGACCAGTTTCCTACAGTAGGGGTCATGCAGACTTGGGGGGTCCTCTCCTTTGCATCTAACAGTCTGTTTTGTGTTGTTCTTTCCCCCTCCTCTCCCCCCCAGTATCTTCAAAAAGATTTTCTGCAAAGGTGAGCCACTGGGTCACCAACTCCTGGCTCTGGGACTGTCACCAGCTGCCCTGCTGGGCTGGCAGGAGGCTGTGGAGGCCTGGGGGTGGGGGAAGTGGGAAGATGCTTTGCCCCTTTGATTACTCCCGAGGCTGGTTCCCAGGAGCCTGGGTGACCAAGGCCTCCCCTGCCAGTGGTGGGACCACTTGTCCTGGCACCCTGAGCCCTGCCTGGATGAAGCTCACTGGGAATTGACAGGAGAGTGCCTATCCTAGGGGCCATGGTGAGGCGACCTAATGTTTTAAACCCATCTTTTCACATTTATTTTTAAACACAGAGCAGGTGTTACTTAATAAAGAAAAAAATATTTTTAAAAGCTAGCCTATCAGACAAACATCAACAAAACACCACGATGGGCTCTGAGCCTGCTTTAACCCGGTGTTCCCTCTCATCTCACAGTGCCCAGGGCCGAAGGCTATGTGGGCAGAGAATGTGGTGGGTAAGGAAGGCCCCAGGCACAGGGCTGGGCAAAGTAAAGCAAGGCATTGACAGAGCAGGAGAGGAAGGGACAGGCATAGGTGTTGACTTGCCCCCCCTCTAGGAGGCCTTCCGGCTGCTCTACTTCACCTACCTCAACGAGGGCTTCTTCAGCCTTTGGCGCGGGAACTCGGCCACCATGGTGCGTGTGGTGCCCTACGCTGCCATCCAGTTCAGCGCACACGAGGAGTACAAGCGAGTCTTGGGTCGCTACTACGGCTTCCGTGGAGAGTGAGGCCCCCACCCCTCCTAACCCTCTCAGCTCTCCTGTCCTCTGCTCTTCTATCCTCTGTTCACATGCTCACCATGTTAGAACCCAGATCCCAGGAGGGCCGCAAGGGAGGGGCCCTACCATTCATTGATTGAATCGTCCACCAAGAGACTCCACCATATCAGCTACCAGAAAGCCAACCCCCGTCCTTGGTTGCTCCACACTGAGAGCTGTGGGCCTTGGGCTGGGCCTCCCTCCTTTGGTCCTTGGAGTCTCACTATCTCTCCTCCCCACCTTCCCCCCTTTCAGAGCCCTGCCCCCTTGGCCTCGCCTCCTCGCAGGGGCACTCGCTGGAACCACAGCTGCTTCACTTACCTACCCCCTGGACCTGGTCCGAGCCCGCATGGCCGTGACCCCAAAGGAAATGTGAGTCCTACCACGATGACCTTCACCAGTACCAGGAGCTCTGTGTCCAGTGGGGCCCCCAAGTTGAATCCGTTCGTCATATCCTTGGGTTTGGGTCTGGGCCTCTGTGTCCAGCCCACAGGGGAAGCTATAGTGTCAACACCCACCACATGGACCCTGCCTGGTACAACAGGGCAGGCCATTCTGCAGCTTCCATAAAATTTGAGTCTTCATTTTTAATTGGTCACAGACACTAAACACACGGGAACACTAGGCGAGGGCTGAGTCCACAGCCCACCCCACGGTCCTCTGTCCTGGCAGGTACAGCAACATCTTTCACGTTTTCATCCGCATCTCCCGGGAAGAGGGGCTGAAGACCCTCTATCATGGCTTCACGCCCACCGTGCTGGGGGTCATCCCCTATGCTGGGCTGAGCTTCTTCACATATGAGACCCTCAAGAGCCTGCACAGAGGTGAGGAGGGGGTGGGGCGGCACCCATGGGTCACACAGACCCCAAGGTCAGACAGGCTGGGGGCTCAGGGTCCGGATCAAGAGAAGACACATGATGTCAGGGACCCAGGAACCGTGTGAAGAACCCAGACCTACGACCTTTAATGGCCGACTTTTAGAGCAACCTTGTGAAGTCAGTGTGTTGCCCAGAGTGTTGGTGGCCTCTTGTGCAACGCAGGCACCTACACAAAGCCTGTGAGCAGCCCAGATGGAGGAGTGCCTTCTTGTGTTTAACTTGGAGAAACTTGAAAAGTACAGGGAACATTATAACAACCACCCCCCACCCCAAGCCCGGCGGCTTCCTCTCCGTGGTTGGGAATCCCTGTGCACTTAATATGCGCCAGGAACAATCCCTCATCTGGTGACCTGGTTATAAAAGGTAAAGAGTTGAGTCACCGTCCACACCTCTGGGTAGTGCAGCCATTGCTCAGCCGGTATTGAGCCATCTAAGTAAGGGAAGGGGCATTGAGGCTGTTGGCAGGTTTGCTGTGATCAGTGGACATCCAGGAGTGCCTCCTTGAGGGGTGGGGCTGCAAGACCCCGTTTTCAGTTTTATGCAGCACTTGCCTGGGACCCCAAGTGGTATTGTCCGTTTACTGAATGTTTTCCTAATGTGGTGAGTGACCAGCGGTGTCTCCCCTTTTTAATTCCTAGTTTTAAGTTTACAATGTGTGTTTGGAGAACCCCTGTTGATGGGTTGCAGATCCTCGGTCCCTTTGGACACAGGAGGCAGTGCTGGGTGTTCACAGTTCTGTCTGCTCTAGGCCCCTGCACAGGAGGGCAGGGGAGGGGAGTCGGGGAAACGTTGATGTCTTTACTGCAGGGAAGACGAGTGATTTTCTGGGAGCTCATTTTGCATCTTTGGAATCATGTGCTTTTCTGTCTTAAACAAAATAAAAAAAAACTTATTTCTCAATTTAATAAAAGACAGACCAGGAGGTGAGGAAGTGGCCCCGGATGGGAAGTCACCGGGGACCCCCGTCAGGTCCTGAAATACAGGGATGACACTGTGGGGTTTTGGTGGGTGCTGGGTGCTCCTGTGGGTGCAGTGTGCGCTCCAGGTGGAGCCCTCACAGCCCCTCCTGGCCCTCCCCGCAGAGTACAGCGGCCACCGGCAGCCCCACCCCTTCGAGCGCATGATCTTCGGGGCCTGCGCTGGCCTCATCGGGCAGTCGGCCTCATACCCGCTGGACGTGGTGCGGCGGCGCATGCAGACGGCGGGCATCACAGGCCACCCACGCACCTCCATCGTGTGCACACTGAGCACCATAGTGCGGGAGGAGGGCGTGGTGCGTGGCCTCTACAAGGGCCTGAGCATGAACTGGCTCAAGGGCCCCATCGCCGTGGGCATCAGCTTCACCACCTTCGACCTCATGCAGATTCTGCTGCGGCGCCTGCAGAGCTAGGGGCCCGCACTTGGCGGCTCTCAGGACAGGGAGCCGAGCTCCAGCGCGCGGAGGACCGCTGACCCCTAATACTTTGGAGCCAGGGGAGTGAGGGGGCACTTGGCTCTGCCCCAGAGCCACGTGGAAATGCCTTTGGAACGAGCCGGCAGGCCAAGGGGCCTGGCTCAGTGCCCATAGGTCCGGGAGGAATGCCTGAGGCCCTTGAAGTACAGTGTTGGGGCCATGAGCCTGCAGCCTCTCCTCTTCCCTCCTCCCTGGAGCTGGCCCTGCTTCCCGGAAGTGCCCCCTCCCCCAAACGCCCGGACACAGGAGTGACCAGCGCCGCCTCCTGGTGCTCTGTGCCCTGGGACACGCTCCTGGTTCTAGTGACCCTGTCCCTACTAGGCTCAGAGCCAGACGCCGCCTGCCTCCTATTGGCCGGGGCTGTGCTCGAAGCTCAGGGTGGAGTAGCCCGGGAGTGTGGGAGAGGCCTGGCCTCCCGGGTTCACATGGGACCAGTCTCCTGCTCAGCTGCGGCTACAAATGCAGCCTCTTGCCCGCCCTGCTCCACCCCTGTCCTGCCTTTACTTACCAGGTGACATGACTCCTCAGCCCCCAGAGTCTTCTGCTGGTGAACAGCCTTCACCGAGTGATCCTGACTTCATGCCAGGGTGGGGTCCTGGAGCCAGTCTTACCCTGTTGCCCACCCTACAGCTGTACTCATGGAGGCAGAGCCTCCGGCTCTGACCTTCTACCCACAGGTGCAGGGGGCGGGGTGGGGCACCTATAGCATCTGGAACATCCCTGGCTCTCCACCTGAGTGGGTGCTTGGCCTGGACATGGTTGTCTGATTTCCATGAATGGAATGCGTGGAGGTGGGTGGTAGCCTGGATCTTCCCACATGGGAGCCTGTGACAGTGTATGACTTGGAGTGGGCAGTTCAGAGGCATTTAGTTACCACCGGGCACCCTCAGGGAGCCGGTCTCAAGAGAGAAGTGCCTGCCCCTCTGGGTATCAAGGACTCAGAGACACCCATTTCCTAGTGATATTGGAAGGTTTTTGACTTTTTTGGTTTTAAAATTTGGCTGACCCACTGGGTCTAGTCACAGTGCACCCTCACCAGCCCGTCTGGTTCCAGCCCCATCATGTGGGAAATGATCTGTGTGCTTGCTCCACACTCATTTCCACTCATGCCTTTCATTTCTTACCTTTGCTCTGTCCCATGTCTGTTCTTGCCTTGGACCTGTGGTGCGCCCTTCCTTGCATGTGTCCAGTGGCCAGCCCCAGTATCATTCCCAGACTCTTGTCCCCAGGGACCCAAGCAGCCTGTGATCGCTATCCTGTTGGGTATTTCACGCCCTCTCCCAGTTTTGCCCAGCACTCAGAAGAGGCAGGGGCATCGCTCACAGGGAGACAGGACGGGGCCTCAAGGGCCCCAGCCAGAGAGAGCGTCAGGGACTGGGGGTCCGCCCCCAGGTGTGTGAGACCTGGTGGCTGGTTGGGCAGCACCGAACTTGTAGCTGCAGGCTGGGCAGGAGCAGGAGGGTCCTCCAGGTCCTGCTGGTCCGTGTGCCTCCCTAAGGGCCTCGGCAGCACCACACCCACTTCCCCCAACCCCACTCACAGCTGCCTGGCACCCTCCGCGGCCACACCCCTCCCCACTGGCTGCCTGTCCTGGTCTGGAGTTATTTTGATGCCATGAAGAGACTTTGTTAATATATAACGTTTATATATTTTAAAGATTTGTGCCAAGAGAGTATATTTAATAAAAATTAAATTGACTTTTCCTCCTGCCCATGTCTCTTTTCTTAAGCTCTGAGCCCCACCCACAATGAACCAAAAATAGGGTTGAGGTTTTTTTGATAAACTTTTAAATAAAGTCATGAACAAAACTTTTTTAAATGTAATTTTTTTATTGTTAATTCATACTATGGTTTTCTAGAAAACTCGAACTGCATGAAAGCGTTTACCAAGTGTGTCTCCCAGCTCCTCTGCAGGGGCATCCCACTCCCCAGTTTGTGTAATAGAGGTGTCCCACACATCAGTCAGGATGGCCGTGTCCTGCTCAGCAAGGGGGCCCCAGAGAAACCCTGAGGTTTCTGTCTCTTGCACCCTGTCTGCCGTGTGTGCTGGGGGCTCCGATCCACAGCTGGATGAAGCCATCTTCAACTGCAGGAGGTTGGGGCACCAGAGGTCCGTCTCAGTGGCCGTGGCATTCAGGGCATACCAACCAGAGGCAGGAAGTGGGAGCCTTGTGTGTAGATGGTGAGCAACATGGTATTTACTTATTTACTATTCAACCCCGCCTATTTATTCATTCCTGGGCCAGCTTTTTGCAGTGAAAAATAATGCTGTGACTGCCACCTTGGCTCCTGCACCCACAGGTGAGAATCTCCCAGGATGTGTCCCTGAGGGACCAGCCAGCTGTGAGGTCACCTCTTCCAGGTACAAAGTGCTTTCCATTGCCGTTGTGTGAACTTCGGTACCCACAGGCATTGTGCAAGGTTCAGCCACAACCCAGCTGGTGGCCCCTGACTCCCCATTTGGGGGTGCCACGTGGCACCTACTTGTGTTTTAGTCACATCTTCCTGTGATCTTTGCCAGGCCAAGCATCTCTTCATGATAGTTGGTTTACTTCCCTCCTCTTAATCATTCTATACACTGTAGACCAAGACACCAGCCTGCTAGAAAGGTGAGGTGTTCTCAAGTGATATGAGCAGGAATCTTGTGTGTTTTGTGTTTTTTATGCCCTAGCAAGGCAGCAATGGGTGTGACACAGACACACTGGAGAGAAGTGGCTGCAGCTTCTTCACGCAACTCTGTCAAGCCCCAGTGTGCAATGGGCCACAAACACCTCCAGTGCGGGGTGAGTCCAGGTTCCCAGACTTGGGTGAACTCTGGTGCATTCTGCTTGGGGTGGCAACATGATGGGTGATGCTGTCCTGGCTCTTGATGTGAAATACATCTAAAAAATATGCTGTGGGACCCAGGAGTCAGGTGGGAATCCTGGAGGGCAGCTGAGGAAGGGAAGGACCCCACCTGAAGAACTGGGAAAAGCCCCCCAAGGCCTGGGACCTCCCTGCAGGGTGGGTGTCAGGCAGCAGCCCCAAGACTGGCACTGGGAAGCCATGTAGGGTGTTCAGCAGATGAGGGAAGGTGAGGGGGGAGCTCAGGCAGGGAGCCAGGCTATCTGAGCGAGGGGATGGATGCCGGACCTGTAGGCTGAGGTTCCAGAGGACTCTGGAGAGAGGTGGAACCAAGAGCACCCCAGGGCCCAACCCAGACACATGCCTTCAACCTGGGAGACCAGACTCAGACTCAAGTCCCTGATTTGTATTTTCCTAATAATTGTCACATTTAGGTAACTTCTGATAATTCCTAGTGTTCATTTAAGATCTTATCTTTGCCTTGGTTGTGATTCTTCTGCCTACTCAGCTTGGGGTGTGTGTGTGTGTGTGTGTGTGTGTGTGTGTGTGTGTGTTAGTGGCATTGTGTGGGATGGCAGGAGGGGGCAGATATTGGCTATTTTATCTTCAAGGCTCTCATGGACTGATGTCTCCCTTGGTTCCCTAAATCCCTGTGTTGAAATCTAATTGTTAGGAGGTAGGCCTTGGAGAGGTGCTTAGGGTCAGATGAAGACATGAAGGTGGGGCCACCATGATGGAATTAGTGGCCTTCTAAGAGTCACACCAAAGAGCTGGCTCTCCTCTCCATCCTCCACTGTATGAGGAGTGAGTCCTCTCCTGGCCATGCCAGTGCCCTGATCTTGGACTTCTGCCTCCAGAACAGTGAGAAATCAATTTGCTTGTCAGCCACTCCAGCTATGGCATCTTATCTAATAAAGAGGGAATATGCAAATTAACCATCATGCCATAATGGTCAAGATGGCTGTACCCACAGCAGAGGCTAAGGTTCCATAATGAGTCTTAATGAGCAATTAAGACTCTGGTTGCTGTGGCACGCCCTGGACTCTGTCAGGAGGAAGATATTCATACACATTTTACTAATTTTCTTTCATCTCTGACACTTCTATTACAAAAGGCAAATAGCAGTATTAAAATATTTCCTCTAATTAATTCCTTTTTAATGTGCATGAATTTCACGCACCAGATCACTAGTTTTGTTATAACAGCCAGAATGGACAAAGCCACTGGCAAAGTGGTCCTTCTCTAAGTCATGGCCCATATCGCTTTTCCCAGCTCTGTCCTAGCAGTCTGCTTGGTAGGAAATCTGGGTTTTTCTCTCAGGAGCTAGGGGCCCTTCAAAGCCCTCATGCTCCCTAAATGAGGCAGCCCCTCAATTACGGAATGAAGTCTGCCACAAAACCCCTTTCTGGCTTCTGGTGTTCAAGGGAGCAAGCAGCTGTCACTGAGCAGAGTGGTGGCAGGGATGTGAGGTGTTGCAGATAGGTTTTGAAGATGTTGCAGACAGGTTTCTGAATAGGCTGGGTATGAGAAAGAGAACGGTAACAGAAAAAATGGTGCTGATGTGCCTGAGGGGGAATAGGGGAAGGCCAAGAGCACTGGACATGCTGGCTGAGCTGCCCAAGACACTGAGGACCGTAGGGATAAAAATCGGACTTGCTGACAAACATCTAGAGTCCACAAGGAAGGATGGAGAGGAGGGGAGACAGGAGCCTGCAGGGAGTGAGGAGAGCCATAGGGGAAGCCAGTAGTGACCAGTTAATGCCTTGTGGGGAGGGGACAGCGAGGCAGGTGAAGGCTGGAGGACTTGACAGTGAGGTTGTTTCAGAGTCCATGGTGCACCTCAGGTCCTATTTCCATTCGCAGCATCTTTTCTTTGCACTAGTTTTTCCTTGGCTGACTTCTCTTGATTTGTTTTTTGTTTTTTTTTGAGGGGGGGCTTTTTCTCCTTTTCTTCAGGTGGTTTGGACATTATATAGTCAATTTCTTGCCATGTAGGGTTTCTCAGTGCTACCGATGTCTGGAGCCAGTTTTCTTTGTTGGGGACCATCCTGGGCACTGTGGGGTGCTGAGCAACATCCCTGTCCTCCACCCACCAGACGCCATTAGCCTCTTCCCTCCCTCCAGTTGTGCTATTCAAAAATGTCTCCTACCTTGACTAGTGTCACTTTGGGGCAGAATGATCCCCTTCCTTGAGCAGCACCAATATGTGATAATTGCCACTGACGGGTCAACAAAAACTAAAATACCCTCCTCCTGAAAACACAGGGTCTTTACCACCATCTTCCATCTTCCCTGTTTTTCTCTCACCTTTTTTCTTCTCATTCTTACCGTGTGTGTGTGTGTGTGTATGTGTGTGTGTGAAATGTGCACAGACTGTACATATCTTGGGTTTGATGCATGACAGCAAAGGCTGTAACTGTTACTGGTTCTTCCTGCCTTGGTTGCCCCACAAGTGCTGCACCCCACTGTGCCTGCTGTTTGTGTCAGCCACCGCCTTGCCTTTGTTGATGGTGTTCCCACTTCCTATGTGTCCCTAAACCACATGGTGTTGAGCTCCTAGGCAGAGAGCATGCACAGCCATGGCTGGGCAAGCAAGGGGCCAGGCATCCTAAGGCACCGCTGCAGGAAGTATGCCCAGGGGCCACCAGGTGTCAGATGATGACTCCTGCGATGCCAGGGACAGTGTGGGTCCTGCAGAGCTGGGAGATGATGCTCCATTACCTTGAGGCATCCCAAGGCACCAAGCCTGGGCATCAGGCACCTGGAGCCTTGCCTTGTTCCATGGAATGTTCTTCCTGTTTGCTTGGATCTCTTCTGCCAGAACTACTTTGAAGATTCTTCTTCTAAACTAACCTTCTAATTTCCTCTTTGTCAGTTCTTGTTTTGTGTATCTTTTATTTTTTTTTTTGTTCCTTCTTTATGATTTCCACAACTTTATCTTCCATTTGCTTTTAATCTCCAAGAGCTCAAAAGAGAACAAAGGTTTGTCAGACGTGCCCTTTTAGTAGCATTGTTCTTGTTTCATGAATCTTTTCTCTGAGAACATTCTAGACTGTTGTTTGTTTTTATTTTTTTAGAGAGGAATGAAGAGGGAAACATTCATGTGAGAAACAATCGATGCCCCCTACTGGGGATCCAGCCTGCAACCCAAGCACGTGCCAGGAGCGGGAATCAAACCAGTAATCTTTTGGTGCGTGGGACAAAACTCAGTCAACTAAACCACACCAGCCAAGGCATGGACTGTTTTTGTTTTGTAAGTTCCCTTCTCCCCGTAGCATCAATTCCCCGAAGTCATCTTTTTTTGTTTGGGTCCGTTTTCCACACTGGACATTCCTCAGATCCCTGGACAATCCTGGTTGTCTACTCACAATGAAGACTAAGGGCTGAGACAAGCAGGTTGGAAGGCCAAAGGAGTGTGGGGACACATGGACTCATGCCTAAGCTGGAGGCTGATGGGAACGCTGCGGCACTCGTGTTATTAGCTTTCTTCTTGGACCAGCTGGATTCCCCAGGGTCTTCAGTCTCATGCCTGGTAAGTTCGAGAGTCTGCAGGCAGGATAGGGATAGTGGCTCTCTCCACTTAGCATTATGTATAGGCACCTAATTCCATTTGCCTCCACACTCCCTACCGAGCCTGGCTTCCCTCCCAGCAGTGGTGTCATGGGAAGAAAATAAGCAGCTGAGAACTTTCCAAGCAGCTCCCTAGCCAGCCGCCTCTGTCTCACCCCCACCCTCAGCCTGGCCTATCGGGACCTGCTGTGGTCAGAGCCTCTGGAAGTTTCTGTGGGTAAATCAAGCTGTTTCCTGGGCTTAGGGTTTGGCATCCATGAGTCTGGCAGTCAAACGTGGCTCCTCCCTTAATCCCACCTTCTGGAACACTCCGCAGCCTTGCACTTTAGCTGGAGATTGGGAAGGATCAGAATTGGATGATGCACTTAGTTCACCTCAAGCCAGGTTTTAGCTCTTGGTTTTTTTTCTAAAATTTTTAAAAATATTTTTTTATTGATGTCAGAGAAAGGAGAGGGGGGGGTAGAGAGAGAAATGTCAATGATGAGAGAGAATCGATAGGTTGCCTCCTATACGCCCCACAATGGGGATCAAGCCTGCAACCTGGGCATGTGTCCTGTCCAGGAATTGAACCGTGACCTGGTTCATAAGTCAACGCCCAACCACTGAGCACACCAGCCAGGATAATCCTTGTTTTTAATAAACTTTTCATGTTTATCTACATAACAGAAGCATATGATGCTGCCTGATTCATGTGTCATTCTATAAAGCCTATGAAGACCATTAAAATTTACTCAGTTAAATTTGGCTTTTCAGCCATGTGTATGTTGTCCTACATACATGCATAGTGGGTTCCCACTGTTGACACAGTGACAGAAAAATTCTGGAGTCAGAGAGAGCCCCTCATCCTCTTTGCCCTGGGCCTATGGCCTTAGCCACGTACACATTTGTCTGTGTGTGACCTTTATAGGAAAGCAGCCCCATGCACCTGTGGCAGAGGACAGCAGCCACTGTGGCCCAGCCCAGAACCAGGGGCCCACCCACCCCACCCACCTCTCTTTCCCTCCAGATCCCTTCTTTTCCCCCTTTTTAAAAAAGCCACCCCTCTGTTATTACTCTGCTGTCAAACCTGATGTGCACATGCAGTCTAGGCACAATGGCTGTGGGACTTGGCCACCAGCCTCAGGAGATAGTTTTGAGGCAGAAGCTCAGGGTACAGAGGGGGCCCATGCAGGCACTGCAGTAAAGGGTTGAGCACAGCCTCCCAGGCCCTCTTGCACCTGGGGATACTGAGGCACACACAGAGAGGGCGATCATGGGGTTCCAGGAGTCTCTTCAGGTGGCTAGGAGCCTGCCAGGTGCTGATGGAAGTAGAGGCCAAAGAGGCTGGAAAGCAGCTGGCAGGCCGCAGTCCACCAGATGAGGAAGGCCAGGGTACCACGGAGGAAGAGGGGTGTGAGCAGACCACCCAGGGCCCCAGTGATCCGGGCCGCTGCCTGCTGGGCCTCATCCTCCTGGGGGCCCACTGGGCCATCTCGGGCTGCTGCCAGTACTGGGGATAGTGGGAGGGCCTGGCCCAGGCCCCAAGAGTAGCCACCTGTGAGGAGAGAGTAGAGGGAGGGATGGGTGTAGGAAGGAGGGGTGAAATAGGGGGATATAGGGACAGGAGGATGAGAAGGAAGTGGGGCCGAGGCCAGGATGCCTCAGGGACCCCCAGGCCACCCTCACCCCACAAGGCAGTTTCCTCTCACCCAGCGTCTTGAGCAGAAGCGTGCAATTGAGGGTGAGGATGAGTGGCGTCAGGTACTGCAGGCTCACCACCGTCAGGTAACAGTAGACCCGTACCACCTGGTTAGCAGGTAGCAGTGACAGGTGACCTTCTGAGCGCCAGCTGACCCCATGCTTGGAAGGCATGGAAGGCCTGCCCTGCAGCCCAGGTTCCCTCCCAGACAAGAGCCCGTACCCGCCGCTGGATCTCGCAGGCCTCAATGCGGCCAGCCTCCCGCCTCAGCTGCTCCACGCGGGCCTTGGCCAGACATAGGTAGGCTTGCAGGTGGGGCCGGGTCACCGCCAGCCGCAGGAGGCACAGTGCCACCAGCACCCAGAGGCGCAGTGAGTCAAAGGCTGAGTCTGACAGTCTGCACACAAGAGGTAAGGACGTTAGTGAGGCCCCCTTCTGCCCCAGGATCTTCCCCCAGGACTCACAGCTCTCATGGCTCCTCCCTGAGCCTCAGACTGGAGTACACAGAGGGGTCCCCCAGCTAACCCCCTCCTGACCCCACCCCATACACACAGGAAGAAGGGTGTGTCCCCAAAGGGCGCCTGGTGCAGGAAGTTCCGTGCAATAGGCTTGGTCCAGAGCCACAGGATGAACAGGGGGGACAGGAAGCTGGTGTGCAGGAGAAACCTGGAGGCAAGGATGCAGCAGGGTGAGGCCAAGGCACCTACCACCCCCATCCCATCCCCTGGGCTGCCTAACCTCTCACCCACCCATTCCCCACTTCACTGCAGCACAGGCCGGTCTTCGGACATGGTCAGTGCGTCTCGGTGGGTCTGGGCCAGCCGCAGGCCTGGGAAGGTGAGGAAGGCACCCAGCATGGAGCCTAGGATGGAAAGCCCCACACGGATGACCAGCTTGACTAGAGGAACCCTGGGAAGAAGAGACAGGTCAGGGAACCCCACAGCCCGACAGCCGCCCCTGCCCCCTCTCCCTTCCCAGGACGCACATCCAGTCCCAGCCCTGCATCTTCAGAAGTGGCTCCAGGTTCTGGATCATACTGGCCAGGCCTGGGGAAGACAGAGAGGTGGAGTGGAGCACACCCCTGGAGCTCAGAGCCTGCTCTGCCCCCTCCTAGATGCCCCTTGCTCCTCAGGGAGGAGTGCACCAGTGGCCCCCGTCCCCACGCCTGGCAGGAGGATCACTTAATGCTCTAGTGACGAGCGGCTCTTTTCCAAGATCAGGAGAATGGCCCCGGCCAGACGGCTCGGTGGGAGCACTGCACCAGAAGGTTGTGGGTTCAATTCTGAGTCAGGGCACAGATCTAGGCTGTGGGTTTGACCCCCAATTGTGGTACGTGTAGGAGGCAACCAGTTGATGTTTCTTTCTCACATCAATGTTTCTCCCTCTAAAAAATAAAGAACAGGAGATTGTACCAGGCAGACCCTCGGTTGTGCTGGGGGACGTGGGAAAAACAAGGGAGCACGAATAGGAGCGTTCAGGATCGCACCAGGAATTGAGGGGCATCAAGGGCTCCCACGGGAGAGAACCGGAGTCCTGGAGAGAACCCTCAGTAGTTCAGACGCCCAGAGTTTCCACAGAGTAAAAGCAAGTAAATATCAATTCACAACCAAAATCACCACACACACAAGGAAACAATCACCATAAAGGAGATTCAGCAGGAAAAAAACCCAAAGACAGTTTAGACCTCAGAAGCTGGTATTATCTATCAGCTTTGTGTGAAATGATTGAGGAAAATAAAAGCTGGAATGGCAGAACAGGTGACATAAGATTGCCTCAGATGATCAGGTAAATTTACAGGGAAATCAACCTTTTCCAAGGGAAAAATATAATTACTGAAATGACAGGATATTAGCCATTAAATTAGAAGCAGCCAAAGAGGAATTCATGAATTGGATCTGAAGAAATCACTCAGAAAGACAAGAAGGTGGGGAATATGAAGGGAGATGGAGACAAAGACAGAATAGAAAGTCCACCATAAGTCAAGTCAGGGCCCCAAAAGGAGAGACAGAGAGAGGGAAGGAGAGCAGGAGACATTGCAAAAGAATGGCTGAGAAGTTTGCAGAATGGGTGCCACACACAAAAGACATCACACCAGATAAATACAAAGAAATCCTTACCTAGACATACAGGTGAAACTGCAAAATACCAAAGACAAAGAGATTGCAAAGCAGCCTAGGAGTGAAAACAGACCACAGATCACCTAGGAAGGAAGGACAGTTAGGCTGGCAGCCACTATCCACAGTCACAACAGAAAAGGGACAATCTAAAGTATAAAGGCAAGATGGCAGAAACGAGGCCAAACATGTCCAATCACAATAAAAGACTAAACTTCAAAGTTAAACAGCATAGATGGATACACTTGACTGAAAACACCCAGCTATGTGTTTCAGAGACATACCTCAACATGAGGTCACGGGGCGGCTGAGAGAAAGGAGGTGTTAAAAAGACATAACAAACAGTACAAAAGAACACTATAAATACTATATTAGAACCAGACAAACTAGACTGAGACAGAAGTGTTACTAGAATCAGAAAGGGTCGATACATCATCAAATGGCTGATTCAGCCCGGGGCCAGGTGTACAGGAGGCAACCTATCAATATCTCTTTCTTCCTCTCCCTTCATCTCTCTCTAAAATCAATAAGCAGATCAGCCAAGGGACTTTGGTGCATGCATTTAAGCATAACCAATGGACACAAAACACTGGGGGGTAGGGGAGGCTGGGGGAAGGCAGGGGAAAAAGAGATATATGTACTAATCTTTGTAAAACTTTATGTAATAAAAAATAAGCATATCCTTGGATAAGGATTAAAAAAAAGACTGCTTCACCAGGAAAATGGAACAATTCTAAACTTGTAAACACCTCCTCGAACTACCTCTATATTTAGAAAAACACTGACAAAACAACCTAGAGACATTGAGACCTCCATCCCAGAGGGGGGTTAACCCGTTAGTGACTAACAAAAAGTTAGGAAAGATGGAGACTTGAGTTTATTGGCGACACAGAAGCAGTGAATGTATATTGTTCAAGAACACGTGGAAAAATCCCCAAAACTGATCACTTTCTAGGCTATGGGCAAGTCTTAACAAATATTAAAGAATCTATTTCAAGTAGACCATCTTCTGTAGCCAAGCAATTAAGCGAGAAATAGGAATCTTCTTCAAGTTCCATGTTTGAAGGATTTTAAAAAGGTTAGAAATCACAATGGAAACTTTAAAATTCCCAGAATTGCATGATGATGAAAACACAAGGCAAAACTTAGGGGGAGACAAAAGACGGGACTTAGGAAATAATTATAACCTTAAATGCTATAAACAAAAATAGAAAAGAGGCTGTATTTTACCATAACAATAGAAAAAAGGCATACAAACGGAGGGGAAAATGGCAACAATACGAACAGGTTTTTGACAGAAAAGGAAACGTGAATCAAGAATCAACAGGAAAAGAGGTGCTGCCCACCCCAGGTAACCAGAAAAACGCACGTGAAGACCCAGAAGGCATCATTCCACACCACCAGACTGACACCAGACATCTCATTCCTTTAAACCACCCAGTCCCCCTGGGAAGCTGGTGTAGTCGCCACCCAAACCTAAAAGCAGGCAGGCCAAGGCCTGAGCCTGTGTAACCTCACCCAAACCCACCTGCCACGCGGCTGGGGCCCACCGGCAGCCTGAGCCCTGCGTCCGTGCTCTGGACCCCAGGCAGCGTGGCGGGTGGATGTGCTGGGAGAACTGTTCTGAACACGCTGAGGTACCATCTCATAGAGGCGAACATGTCCCCATGGTTCCCAAGTCTGTGCCCAAAAGAAATGCCTGCCCATGTGTATGAAGAAACATGTACAGGCATGTTCCCTGTAGCAACTGTGAAAAGGCTAAACTCTGGAAACCACCGGAAAGTCCATCACAGGAGAATGGGATAGTAGAGACGAGTGGAGTCTCACCACGTCATAAAGGTGACGAGATGAATTAAAGGAGCCCAGGCCAACACGACCTAATCTGGAAACAATGTAAGAGACAGAAAAGCATGGCTGGAAGACTACAAGCTGTAAAACTATACGACAGATTCTTTAGGGACAGAGATATGTGAGGAAGCTGTTTTGTTGTTCAATGTTTTTATTGATTTTAGAGAGAGAGGAACGGAGAGGGAGAAAGAGATGTGAGAGCGAAACATCGATTGGCTGCCTCCTACACGTCCCCTACACAACCCAGGAATGTGTCCTAATTGGGAACTGGTGCAGGGACAAAGCTTAACCAAGCGAGCTACACCGCCACGGAGAAAAAGAAATGGTTACCACACAGGTTTGAGGCCTTGGCCAGGAAGCTCAATTAGAGCATCACACCTGTACACCACGGCTGCGCGTTTCATCCCGGTTTCATCCCGTCAGGACGCATACAAGAGTCAACCAATGAATGCAAAAGTGGAACAACGAACCGATGTTTCTCGTTGTCCTTCCCTCTCTTACCCTTTCTCTTCCTCTCTCTCTAAAAATCAATTAAAAACAAAACAAAACCCAAAACTTGCCCTGGCCAGTGTGGCTCTATGGTTACTGCCTCTGCCCACACACCAAAGTGTCCCGAGTTTGATTTCCAATCAAGAACATGTACCTGGGTTGCAGGTTCGATCCCCAGCCCTGGCAGGGGCCTTTGCAGGAGGCAACCAATCTGGGTGTCTCTCACTTGCATTCTCTCTCTCTCTCTCTCTCTCTCTCCCTCTCACCCCTTCCCTCCCTTCCTCTCTCTCTAAAAATCAATGGAAAAATATATCCTCAGGTGAGGATTAACAACAAAAAAAACTTAAACACTGTTTGAGAGCTGGGTTGGGGCTCAGAATAGGGGGAAGGCAGTGGGACCAGGAAGGAGCCCCAGAGACACACCGACGTGCGGGGATCCGGTTCTCACTTGAGAGGTGGTTCATGGGTGTTTACATGATTACCATCCTTTGTCATGTACATATATGTGTTATTTTATGTTTATCAAACATTATGCAATTTAAAAAATAGGAAAGTGGGGAGAATTGGTGATAATAAAGCTCAAGGAATCAACAGGGCCCTGTAAGCCATAGTGAGGAATTTGGTCTTTATTCAAAGACCATGGGAGTCTGCATGATCCAAATTATGTTTTTAAAAGATCAATCAAATAATAGAAAAAGTCAAAACAAAAATGAGAAACTAAGAAAAAAATAGAGAACTCCTACGAATCAATAAAAGGGTCAACAATCAACAACCCAGTAGAAAATTGGGCAAAAGAGCACAACTTTTCTGGAAGAAAAACAGGAACAGATTATTTAGCATATGAAAAGAAGCTCGCCCTAGTCAGTTTTGCTCAGTGGATAGAGCATTGGCCCCTGGATTGAAGGGTCCCGGGTTCTATTTCAATAAAGGGCATGAATGGGAGGCAACCAATCAATGTGTCTCTCACACATCCATGTTTCTTTTTTTTCTTTTTTTCTTTTAAATATATTTTATTGATTTTTTACAGAGAGGAAGAAAGAGGGACAGAGAGCTAGAAACATCAACGAAAAAGAAACATCGATCAGCTGCCTCCAGCACACCTCCCACTGGCGATGTGCCCGCAACCAAGGTACATGCCCTTGACCGGAATCGAACTTGGGACCTTTCAGTCCGCAGGTCGATGCTCTATCCACTGAGCCAAACTGGTTAGGGCCCATGTTTCTCTCTGTCTCTTCCCCTCCCTTCCACTCTCTCTAAAAATCGAAGGGAAAATATCCTTGGGTGAGGATTAACAAACAACAACAGATGCTCAGCCTCACTTATATTTTCGCCCATTAGATCACTCACGATGAAAAAGTCAGAGGAAACCCATTGGAGAGGACGTGGGGAAACAGGCATGTTCATACATGGTTTCCTGAAGGACAATTTGCAACATTATCCAAATTACAAATGCACTCTGGTGCACGGGGCTACAGGCACAAAGCTATTCCCATACCACATTGTTATATAACAATATGGTTTTGTGCAACAACCATTTAATAGCAGAAGACTTCAATGTCCATAAATAGAGAAACAATCAAGATGGCAGTATAGGTAAACACCTGAACTTGCTGCCGCGCACAACCACATTAAACTACAACTAAAAGACAAAACAAATATCATCCAGAGCCATGGGGAAGGCTGGCTGAGTGGAAATTCTACACCTAGAAGGAAAGAGAAAAGACCATTGAGTCCAGTAGGAGGTGCAGAGGTGTGGAAGTGTGGAGGTACAGGGGCTGGCAGCTGGGTATGCTGTTGTCTTTTTCTGTTGGGAGGGAGATACAAGCTCCCAACTGTTTTGAACTCCAGTTCCAGGTGAGAATTTGGGGACCCAGACTCATATGGAGAGATACTGGACTGTCTAGCATTGGGCCGGAATGTGAGGGCAACTTTCTCACAGAGGTGCTTGCAGTGGTCATTGTTCCTGCATGGGCCATGGGACACAGTCCGTGGGACTCATCCGAGGTAGAGCAGACTGGCAGCCATTGTGGTTTGCTCCACCCTGGTGACTCCCTGAGACCCTGCCCCACCCAATTTACAACCCCACCCAAGTTGTGTGCAGAGGCTTTTGCATATGAATGGCCTGGCCTTTCTCCACCTAAAAACCTGGGCAGACTTAGTGAGCACCAAAGCCCCACTGAAGCAAGTCCTGCCCCATAAGAGTGTCTCCAGCACAGAAGTTCTCCCATTATAGACACAACTGGTCCTCACAGCCAATTGGCCTGGAGGTCAATTGCTTCCAAGGATGCCAACAGCAATCAAGGCTTAACTACAACAAGACTGTGCACAAAGCCCACAAAGGGGTGCACTAAGAGTGTCCACCTCGGGTAATTAGGGAGGATGAGCCACTGGGCCCTATAGGACACCTAGCACACAAAACCACTCTATCAACACCGGAAAACAGCCAAAATTCGGAGACAAAGAAACAGGTCACAAATGAAAGAAATGGAGGAAAGCAAACTACTGGATATAGAGTTCAAAACCACAATTACTCAAGAATCTTCTAGAAACCTCTGAGAAATTTAGTGAGACCCTCAAGGATATGAAAAAGGACAAATTAGAAATTAAACATACACTGACTAAAATAAAGAATAATATACAGCCATAACTGGTTTGGCTCAGTGGATAGAGCGTCAGCCTGCAGACTGAAAGGTCCTGGGTTCGATTCCAGTCAAGGGCATGTACGTTGGTTGTGGGCACATCCACAGTAGGAGGTGTGCAGGAGGCAGCTTATTGATGTTTCTAACTCTCTCTCTCCCTTCTTCTCTGTAAAAACTCAATAAAATATATTTCAAAAAAAGGGGGGGGGTATCTCCTTTGTAAAAAAAAAGAATAATATACAGAGATCCAACAGTAGACTAGAGGATCCCAAGAACCAAGTCAAAGATTTGAAATACAAAGAAGCAAAAAACACCCAACTGAAAAAGCAAAAGGAAAGAAGAATACAAAAATATGAAGATAGTGCAAGGAGCCTCTGGGACAACTTCAAGCGTACCAACATCAGAATTATAGGGGTGCCAGAAGATGAGAGCAAGATATTGAAAACCTATTTAAAGAAATAATGACAGAAAACTTCCCCTATCTAGTCAAAGAAATAGACTTGCAAGTCAGGAAGCCCAGAGAATTCCAAACAAAGGGAATCCAAAGAGGATCACACCAAGACACATCATAATTAAAATGCCAAGGGTAAAAGACAAAGAGAGAATCTTTTTTTAAAAATATATTTTATTGATTTTTTACAGAGAGGAAAGGAGAGGGATAGAGAGTTAGAAACATTGATGAGAGAGAAACATCAATCAGCTGCCTCCTGCACACCCCCTACTGGGGATGTGCCCGCAACCAAGGTACATGCCCTTGACCGGAATCGAACCTGGGAGCTTTCAGTCCACAGGCTGATGCTCTATCCACTGAGCCAAACCAGTCAGGGCCAAAGAGAGAATCTTAAAAGCAGCAAGAGAAAAGCAGTTAGTTACCTACAAGGGAATGCCCATATGACTGTCAGCTGATTTCTCAACAGAAACTTTGCAGGCTAGAAGGAAGTGGCAAGAAATATTCGAAGTGATGAATAGCAAGAACCTACATCCAAGATTACGCTACCCATCAAAGCTATCATTCAGAATTGAAGGTCAGATAAAGAGCTTCACAGATAAGAACAAGCTAAAGGAGTTCATCACTGCCAAACCAGTATTATATGAAATCCTCTTTGAGAAGAGGAAGAAGAAGAAAAAGGTAAAGATAAAAATTATGAAAAACAAATACATATCTATCAACAAGCGAATCTAAAAATCAAGTGAATAAAAAATCTGATGAACAGAATAAACTGGTGAATAGAATAGAATCAGGAGCATAGAAAGGGTGTGGACTGATAATTCTCAGGGGGAAGAGGGTGTGGGGGGTATGAGAAGAGACTGGACAAAAATCGTACACCTATGGACGAGGACAGTAAGGGGGGGGGGTAAGGGCAGGGGGTGGAGTGGGAACCGGGTGGAGGGGAGCTATGGGGTGGAAAAGAGGAACAGCTGTAATAATCTGAACAATAATGATTTATTTTTTTTAAAAAAAGAATACCATTAAAGGCAATGCCATAAATATAAAAGACAGTGTAAAAATAAATAAATAAATAAATGTCTATGAACAGGGGCCTAGTTAAATAATAATAGAACATCCATAAAATGAAATACCATGTAGCTGTCACAAGAAACAGTACCATATGTAGCATTAAGGGACAACCTCCAATATTTATTATATTTAAGGGAAAAAGACAAGGTATAGGAGATATCTACGCTCCTGCTTTATGTGAATAAGGAAAAGTGGCGCCCAGGTTTCCTCTGGGGATCAGAACCCGTGTGGAGTGTAATTTTCACTCCTGTATTTATTTTATAAATTTTGTAGCATTACCCATTTCCTCCCACAAATTAAACAAAAGTAGGTAAATATTAAATTACTGTGGCTGCTGGGTAGAGGACAGACTAGCGGGCAACAGACATGCCTTGTGAAGAGCTACAGCCACAGGCGTCTTATCCCCAAAGCCCAAGGGGGCACCATGGGTGGCAGAAATCCATGGACACTGTCTGGCCCCAGGAGTCCCCTCCTACTACAACATGCAGGTGGATCGAGCCACTTAAACCCACACTCGTCAGCCCACAGGAGGGAGTGACTGGTGTCTACCCCACCCCACGCCCTGATGCACGTACCTGGCTCCAGGCCTAGCTCCAGGATCTCCTCTGGCACCACCTGCACCAGCATGGCCAGAAGCAGGAAGAGGAAGGCAAAGGCAAGGCAGACAGAGCGCTCGCCCCCCTCCTCAGCGCTGAAGTACAGCCGAGTCACTGTCAGGAACATCTTCCTGGCGGCGGAGCTAAGGAGGCGTCCACCTGTGATGCCCCTGCTCACTCCACCACCTCCAGCCAGTGACACCCCAAATCCAGGGCACAGACACCAGGTTTGGATTGGGGTCCTGGGGGACAGGGGACTGAGAAGAGTGAGCCGATAAAACAGGCCCAGGACACAAGGTGAGAATGCTGCGCACGCCTGTGTCAGCGGCGTGGGGTCTTGCGCATGACAGGTGCGCCTGGGCTGGGCGCGTCACACTGTGTGTAGCCAGTTAGAAATGGCCACCAAGCCGGTCTCCTCAGGAGGTCCTGCCTCCCTTACCCATCTCGCCTCACAGCACGTTCCTCTGAGGAGCTGGGAGACACAGGCCCATGTCTCTGATGCCTTGAAGAGACCAGGGCTTTCAGAAGAGTGGGCCTCGAGATGGGCTTCCCTTCTCCCCAAGCCCTCAGCACAAAGACATTCTCTCCTGCTCGGGTCCCTGAAGTTCACTTCTGTTCCCTGTGCAGCTAATAAAACACTTGCAGAGGGGCCATCTCCCTCCTGGCCGCTCCCTCTGGGTGGGCCTTGGTGACTTGCTTTGACCGAAAGGGTGGACAGGGATGGGGTGTGCAGGCCTGGGCGAGGCCTCTGGAGGCTGCAGCACCCCATCTTCCTTGCTGCCTTTCTGCGGCTGCAGCGTGGGAGCCTGGCCCAGCCTGCTAGAAGGGGGACTCTGGGGAGCAGAGATGAGGCCCCCCAGCTGGACCTGGCCCAGGACAGCAAACAGGGACTGCTTTCCCCCACCGAGTTGGGGTGAGGTTTGTGTCACAGCCGTCCATAACCAACTGCCAGTATAGGGGAGACAGGAAGCCACACGCCTCCCGCCTGCCCCACCCAGAGCTGGAAGGATACATGGAGAAGGCAACGGTAAGCAGACACCAAAACACAGCGATGTTGGTCTCCCTTGCCGGGCCCAGGACATAGTAGTAGGCCTCTGTGAAGAGGTACACGCCTCCCGAGTACACGGCAAAGTCCACGAACCACTGGTATTCCAGGAAGAAGCGCAGGACTGCGGGACACCCTATTCAACCGGGGTGCCTCCCAAGGCCTTCCCCCAACCCTGCCCACCCAGGGTCCCCCTTACCCACCCACCCTGCCAGGGTGTGGACAAAGCGAGGGTGCTGGGGGCCCACTGTTACCAAGGGCATCCACGGCTGTGAGGGGGCAGGTCTCCAGCTGGAAAGGGGCATCTCGGGGGACACACAAAGTCTTCTCTTCGCTATAGCCATTGGCCCACCTGGTGGGGAGGGGAGTCAGAGCAGCATCCTCCATTTCTCCCTTCCCTGCCCAGCCCACCTCTCCCTACCACAGCCGGAGGGCCTCAGAGTGCCACCCTCAGAGCACAGGAGCTGGTGGGAGGTGCCTTCTCCTCAGGTGGGGTATCCACCAGGTTGCAGGCATCACCCACCCACAGGGCTGGCCCACAGCAAACTGCCAAGCATTCAATGCCGACTGAAGGCAGCCCAGGTATGACAGTAAAAATCATTCATCCTGGGGTGTCCAGATCCCGCCCTGGGGTGCCTCATTCTCTGTGCCCAGAGCAGTGCCTGAGAGCCGAGCCAGCAGGGCAGGCCCTGTGCCCCTGCAGCCTCCCCTGAAGTCGGAGGCTCACTCACCGCTCCCTCCTGCCTCTGGGCCTCTGCTTCCCTGCCAGAGCCCGCAGCTCCTCCTCTGAAGGATGCTTGTATCTAAAGAGACTGAGGGCAAAGACAGGCAGGTGGTCAGGAAAGCTCAGGCAGGGGGCAGGGCTCTGATGCCAAGGCAGTGAACCCCAAAACTCGGTACCAGAGTCAGAGGGAGGGCTGGGCCCTAGAACCCCTGGTGACAGGAGAAGCAGCGCCCACGGAAGGCCAAGGGAAGGCTCGGGAGGTGGGCTTGGGCGTGCAGCAGGGGTGCAGACACCCCTGAATCTGCGGGCTAACTCTCCTTAGCGAAGATGTGCACGCTGTCCTAATCTCAGGAAGGGGCCCAGGAAACCTCTACAGTGAGAGAGGAGTGGAAGGAGGTGACGGGGGAACAGCTGCTCTTCCAAGTGTGGACATGGTCGTGTGTGTGCGCGCATCTGTCAGAACTGATCCAACCGTGCACTTCCAGAATATGCAGTTTACTGTACATCAACCACATCTCGATAAAGTTGTTAAAAAAAAAAAAGTACCTGCGGGCCTGAGGCTCACCTGCCATTGCAGAGCAGCCAGCGTGCAAAGGAGCAGTGCGGCGCCAGCCTGTGCATGAGAGTGGCAGTGAGCAGGGTCACCACCAGCTGCACTCCGAGGATCGCCTGGGGGAAGGGACAGGACAGGCAGTGCCAGCCAGAGAGTAACAAGATTACTCCGGAACCAGCTATTTATAGCGATGCCAGGCCAGGCGGGGGAGGGGCCTCCCTGGCTCCAGATGTACCTTGGGGTGAGCTCAGACTCAACCCTGGGGGACCCTGCTGACCAGAAACCCCGCACCTGGCTGGGGCGAGAGCGGGATGGAGAACAGATGCTGGGGGGAGACAGGTCAGACGTGTTTGCTTCCAGCCTCCGCCGTGGGTTCCGCATTCCTCTCCCAGCCTGGTGTCCTCCTCTGGAAGGACACTATTTTGTTTCTTGTTCTCTCGTGACTGCCTTCTGGACCTACAAGGACCCTGGTACGTCCAGAGAGAAGTGGCTCCCCTCCAGCCACAGTCCCTGCCTTGGCACCACTGCCGCGGACGACTTCCAGCCTCAGTGTTCACCGATCCCGATGGCTCAGGCACCGCTCTCTCACCTCCCTTTTCAGCAGCCTCCTCAGCAGCCCACTGCCCGCTCCAGGATAACGGCTTGGCCAAGAGTGGGATTACTTTCTTTTTTCCATTAGGAATTTTCTCACCAAATTCTACATAACAACCGTTTATACAATAATTCATAACACATTTTCACACACTTATTTGCAAACATTTTAGGAGAAATGTTTTTGGTAATCAGTCTGAAGCTGAAGCTGCCTGAATATAGTAATTTTGTAATTGTGTAAAATATGCTCAGGAGAGCTGCCTACTAATACTATGGCATCATAATGCACAACTAAAATGAAAGAAAGATTAATAACATTAATAATTAAAATGATCTTACCAGACAAAAAAAATAAGCTAACTTTATTTTTTAATATTTTAAAAAATATGTTTGTATTGATTTTAGAGAGAGGAAGGGAGAGAGGGAGAGCGAGTGAAACATCCATTGGCTGCCTCCTACACATCCCGGGCATGTGCATGAGCAGGAATCGAACTGGTGACCTCTTGATGCATAGAACAATGCTCAACCAACTGAGCCACCCTGGCCAAGGGCAAAAAGTAAGCTAACTTCAAAAGGAAAAGCTCCAGCCCTAACCGGTTTGGCTCAGTGGATAGAGCGTC
>PVJC01001262.1:0-48287 GCA_004026665.1 Murina feae
CCATCTTGTTTCTCTCTAAGTGTTTTTATTTTTAAGAATTGTTGAACTTAGTCAATTGCTTTTTCAGTATCAGCTGAGATGATTATATGGTTTTCATCCTTTGGTCAGTAGACACTGACCATCATGATTGATTGATTTTCATATTGAATCGTCCTTGCATCCAGGAATAAAACCCATGCGATCACAGTGTGTAATCTGTTTAATGTGCTGCTGAATTACGCAGGCATTTTGTTGAGGATTTTTGTGCACATTTTACCCCGCCCCCGCCCTGCCCTGCCGCACCGTCCCTCTCTCTGGGTAGGCAGCAGAGTCTAAGACGTAGGCTGCTGTGGTCTCTGCTCTATGTGAGGTGCCAGGGGGATACAGACAGGTGAACCTCGCCTCCTCGCTGTTGCCTCCTCACCTGCGTAAGGGTCAGAGATTCAGGGGCAGCTGTGCTTGTTCCCCTGCTCCGCTCCGTCCTGCCCCGCCTGGGAGAGGCTGGGCTTCAGCTGGTGAAGCTCAGGCCGGGGCCCCTCCGGGTTCCTGTGGGAGTGTCCATACATGCACCTCCTCACGTGAAGTCCCTTCTGGGTGTTAGCAAATTTAACACATTTCTGCTGACTCGTGGGTCAAGACACAATCCTAAAGGATGAATACGAATCCAAGATAATAGAATGTGTAGAATGTTGCTAACAGGGATCTTACTAGGAAATACACAGCCTTTTAAAACACACTGGCTAAAGAGAGAGGCTACAAATGGGTTAAGCTTCTAATTTGGAGACAAAAAGATTGGCCATTCATTGGGCATGTTCAGATGAGAGCAGAGCTTGGGCTCTGTGGAGGCTTCTCACAGAGGGAGGCTCTCGCCTCCGCCTGCCGCCTGCCACGGCCTCTCCCTGCCTGTCCCCAGGACCTGTTTTTCAAGTACACCTGGAATAACTTCCTGCACCTCCAAGTGGAACTGTGTGTGGCCGCGATTCTCTCCCACACCCCCCGGGAGGACAGGGCTGGAGCCAGTGGACCCGAGAGTGGGGACTCGGAAAGCCCGCTGCCTGCTGCCAGCCACCCTGAGAGCACGATGGTGACCCATGTGAGTCCCGCCGGGCGCTGCGTGGCGCTGTGTGCTGAGCCCAGCCACCCCGGCTGAGGCCCTTCCCGCTGCGTTTTCTTTTCTAATCCTCATGTGACCTGGGTGAGCTGCCCTCCTTTTGACCATGAGAGAGGAAATCACTAAGAAAGGGCTGAGAAAACGTCCCGGGATTTTGGGTCCTTTGAGTTCACATGCATGAATCCACGGCGAGACGCATCTCCCTCCTTTCCTGCTCACTCGGGAGCACTTCACACGATGCTCACCTCCAGGCCATCTGCTTGCTTGCCTGCTGAGCCCGCTCCGTTCGTGGAGGGTGGAGGGGAACACGCAGCCCCTCAGACCCTGACCAATCAGCCTGTCCCCCCAGCTGTTCCAGAAGTGCTGCCTGGTCCAGAGGATCCTGGAGGCCTGGGAGGCCAATGACCACACACAGTAAGAACCACCGGGGCTCCAGGGTGTGTGCCCAGGCACAGTGGCCCCAGGGCTCCATGGGAGGCGTGGCTTCCAGAAGGGGCTTCTGCTGCTCCTGAAGCCCTGCTGGGCTGCCAGGGAGGCTGGGGCAGGAACTGACACGACCCAGGCAGTCACCGGGCTGGGCTGGGCTCCTTCCCCTCAGGCTCCTCACCAGCCTGGCTCTGGGGCCTCCTTCACCCTTTACTCCTCCCCCTCTCCGCCCACCTCGCCCGTCCTGTGCCCACAGTGTGTCCCAAATCCCCCATTTCCCCATCCCAGCATCAGTCACTTCTACCACTGAGTCCTTGAACCCTCAAAAGGGTGTTCAGGCTACTTCCTGCTTCCTCCTTGCCCCACGCAGCCTCTGTGTGAGCAGCTGGGCTTTCTGAAACACAGATGGTGTCACTTCTGCCTGAAATTCCTGGCCACCTGGGTCCCAGAATGGCCTGCAGGGTCCATCGTGGCAGCCCCCCCACTGCCCTGCCTGTTGCTTCTGGGGGTGCCTCCCTCCCCGGGTCTGTCCCTCCTCTCCTGCTCCTCCCGAACCGGATGTCAGTACAGCGGGCTGGCGGCTTCCCCTGGTCAGTTCACGTGGTGCCCGGGAGGCCTGCCCACACCTGTGCTCTCAGATTGCGTGTTAGTGTGCACCTCTGTGGGGTCCAGGAGCACCCACGACTCTCACTGGGGGTCTGAGGTGCCCAGCAGGCTTCCACCCGTCCCAGCTTCCCCAGGGGCCAGTGCCCCTCCCTGTCTCCTGGGCCTGCCTCCGCCTGGCCCGGCTCCCCAGCTCAGGTGCTCACTCGCTCGCCTCGCTTCCTCCTCTGGGTTCATGAAGCTCTTCGGAGAGAGAATGTGGTTGGCAGCAGGCTCTGTCCACCGTCAAGGGCTGTGTTGTAGACATGTGACCGTCTCACAGGGAGGCTACTGAGCATCAGGGACACCAGGATAGGACATGCTCTGCTGTGGGCCGTGGGTGTGGAGAAGTTCATGGCAGCATGGCAGGCGACGGTGGACAAAAGCCAGGGCGAGCACTCCCACACCTTGAGTTCAGTGAGGGGGGCAACCCGCCGATCCAGGGCTGTAACCGGTGCTCGGGCCCTGTGCCGTCCTTGTCTCCTTGGAGCCAGGTGTGCTCCTTGCCACGTCTCCTGCTGCTGGACTGGGCATTTCCCTGAGCAGTAGGCCCTGGGCCGTGCTGGGAGGGCCTGGGCACTGGGACAGCTGGTGTCTGCGTGCAGGGGAGGGGCGCAGGCTTTGAGCCCGTTTTCTGGTCTGTACAGGGGGTGGGGGCAGCACCTCCCAATGCAGGTGAGGCCATGAGGAGGGGGTCACAGGCAGCGGGCAAGGCCCAGGCCTGGCAACTGCCCTCATGCTGCCCTTCGCTTCCAGGGCAGCAGGTGGCATGAGGCGCGGGAACATGGGCCACCTCACCAGGATCGCCAACGCAGTGGTGCGGAACCTGGAGAGGGGTGCCATGCAGACCCCCGTCAGCGAGGTTATCCAAGGTGAGCCCTGGGCCGGGCCGGCTGCTGTGTCTCACGAGGTCTTCCCTCAGTTGGGTGTGGGCCCCAGTGCCCATTCTGTTGGGCAGACGTGTTCACACTCAGGGCATGCCACGCAGTCCAGCTGTTCTCTGAGCCAGGCTGCCCCTCCCCAGCCAGGCCTCACCTCTGCCCTCGGCCTGCCCCCTGGGCTGCTTCCTGCATCAAGATGCAGGGCCACACCCCTGGCAGCTTGTGCCCTTACCCTTCCATCTCGTGTCCTGGCACAGTCTGCAGCTCCGGGCTTCATGAGCTGAACCAGGAAAGGCCCATGTGGCCTCGCTGGGAAGGAGGGTGCCAGGCAGGCTGAGCAGGTTGTGCAGACGGGGGGGACGGGGCGATGGCCAGGTGGTGGAGTGTGTGTGTGGGGGAGGGGCAGTGCAGGTGCCAGAGCGGGCATGGGGTGCACTGGCATTCAGTTGAGTTGTGCTGCTGGGGAAGCAGCCCTGCAGGTGGTCGTCAGACTGCAGGCATGGCCTTGCTGGTGTGTCTCCGCGTTGCAGCCTATGGTCGCAGGGCAGGTGTGAGCCCAGGAAGCGGGGGGGGGGGGGGGGGGGGGGGGGGGGGGGGGGGGGGGGGGGGGGGGGGGGGGTGTTCTCAGTGGCCTGGGGCTGGGGTCAGGCCTCCTGGTCCTTCGGTCTCACAATGAGGGTCGGGGCCCAGGTGGGGAGGCGACAGGCAAGTGGGAAGCTCTTTGCTGTCACCTTCCCTCACTGTTTCTGGTGCAGGAATTGGAGGCTCCAACCTCGCCAGGAAAATGGGTGGGGCGTGCAGGTTGTGCAGAAGCCGGTGCTGGTGTGTTTATGTCAGGAGCCCCTTGGGGTCCCTTGTGCACCAAGTAAACTCGGGCTCTGACAGCCCCGAGTCGGGCCCTGTGCCCGCACGGGCTGCCTGGGACCCTGCAGTGGCTCTCGGGACCAGGCAGCGCTTCCCTTGCAGGGCTGCCTGCGGATTGCCGTGGGCGCTGGGAGAGCTTCGTGGAGGAGACGCTGACGGAGACCAACCGCAGGAACGCCGTGGACCTGGTGAGGAGTCTTGTCTGCTGAGCAGCCTCTGCTCTGTCCAGACACAGGCCTCTGGCCACAGGCCTGGGCCATCCCCGTGCAGCCCGAGGCTCCAGCAGAGCCGCTGTGGCTGCTTGGTCCCATCCCTGTCATGGCAGGAGGCCCCGTGAGGTCTCAGAGGCCTGTACCCAAGCCCAGTGTGGGCTACAGCGGGGAGCAGGCTGGGCACCAGCTCACTCATGCCCGCCCTCTGCTGTTGCAGGTAAGCACCCACCTCCACCCCTCGAGCGAGGATGAGGACATGGAGGGCGTGTTTCCTAACGAGCTGTCCCTCCAGCAGGTGCGTGTGGCCAGGCCTTCCCCGCAGTCCTCGCGGCACTGAGGCCTCTAAGCGTCCTGTGGCATCTCACCAAACTGCCGAGGGAGATGGCGAAGGGCGCGGTGCTCCTTGCGCCTGGCCCTGCCCCTCACCTTGTGCTGAGGGGAATCTCCCTGCAAGCCATTTACATGGATGGGGCCCTTGGGGACACAGCTGGTGAATTATAAGTTACATAAGCAGTTTGGGTGTGACCACACACACGTGCGCCCTGTGTGGCCCTGAGCAGGAGTCTGAGGCTGTGCCCGTCCCCCAGGCTTTCTCCGAGTACCAGGTCCAGCAGATGACGGCCACCTTCGTGGACCAGTTTGGCTTTAATGATGAGGAGTTTGCAGACCAGGATGACAGCGTCAAGTGAGCCCAGAATGTTCCTGGTTGCCACCCTGGCACACCACAACCCTGATTTGTGCTGTCACCCCTCCCCCACCCCCTGCCCCAGTCCCTTTTGGAAGGCTGGAGGTGGGCTGTGCTAGAGGTTGCCCCATTTCCTCAGCTGAGCCAGGTGTGAGCTGTGTGGGAGGGGCTGGGCAGAGAGGGTCCCTCGCAGCCTCCAGACTCCCTCAGGGAGAGCAAGTCGTCCCTCCCTAGACCAGACGCAGCAGCCAGGTGGGACTCCCCAGGTTGTCCTCAGAGCCGGGGAGAAAGCAAATGAGCCCAGGGTATGGGCCCACCTGGGTGACCCAGACCCCTGGACTGGCCACGGAGCTGGCCTTGTGCTCTCAGCCCCACTGCTCTGGGCTATGGACTCCCTCAGCCTCCAGCCAGTCCCTGGCACGCCCACCGTGCTGTGGTCTGGGAGGGGTCACCCAGATGCCACGTGCTGAGCGGTGCTCTTCTTCTTTCAGCGCTCCCTTCGACAGGATCGCAGAGATAAACTTCCACATTGACGCCGACGAGGACAGCGTGAGTCTCCACTCAGTGTTTGTTGGAGGTGGACGGACACGGCAGTGGGTGGGCAACAGGGGCGAGGGGCTGCTCCCCGGGAGCTCTGTCCCTCCCTAGCTGGGCGCCCATCCTGTGCGGCTGTGGGCCAGGCCTCGAGAGCTGTATGAACACGTGCCTCCCACAGCCCAGTGCGGCTCTGTTTGAGGCCTGCTGTGGGGACCACATCCAGCCCTTTGATGACGATGAGGACGATGACATCTGGGAGGACAAGGAGGCCCATTGTGCTGCCCGGGGCCTGGGCAGAGCCAGGTGTGTGCCTGCCTGCCCTGCCTCAGCTTCCCTGAGGGACATAGAGGCCCCTGGACGGGTGTGTACCCCAGCCCTGCCTGGTCGTGATGTCCGCCTGAGCTGACTGTGCTTCCCCCCAGGTTTGGGGGCCCTCCCACCACAGAGAGCTGCCCAGAGAACGGCCTGGCACGTGGAGACTGGGATGGGGAGGAAGCCAATGGGGATGTGGCTCCGGCAGGGGCTCCCCAAGCCACTGCCCAAAAGGGAGGTCCTCATGTGGAAGGTGGCTCAGAAGGTAGGTGCTTGGGGTGCAGCGTTCAGGCTGGGCAGGGGCACAGGTGACAGAGGACTGGGTGCCCTAGTGGGTGCTCCTAGGAGTCTGCCACCTGCTGACTTGTCTGCTCTGGAGTGTGTGGTCCTGAGGGCTCCCCGTGCCCCAGTGACCAGGGCCCTTGATGGCCCTCAGCCACACACATAGCAGTCTGGCTGCATCTGGGCTGAGGGCTCTGAGGGCCACTTACTCGTCTCCTCTGGTAGGTGCCACATGGACGGTGTTTGATGAGCCGGCGAGCCCGACTGCTGCTGCCCCGGGAGTGGCGATGGACGTGGGCTCTAGTGTTTGGGCAGCCAGGGCCCCCAGCACCCCGGCTCTGGAGGAGAAAGGCTGGGCCAAGTTTCCCGACTTCCAGCCCTTCTGCTGGTGAGGGGGCAGGGCAGGTGGTGGCCACACTGTGTCGGGCAGTGTCTCCCTGCGCGGCCTCAGCCTTGGCTTTGTTCACAGCTCTGAGCTGGGGCCCAGGTGCAGCTCCCCGGTGGACGTAGGACCCGGCGATGCCCAGGGCGGCCTGAGCCAGGGCCCAGAGAGAACCCGTGAGTCGGAGCAGCTCCGATGGCAGGGCAGTGAGCGGAGTGGCCCAGCCCAGGATGGGTGGAAGGCCTTTGAGCCACCCTTGGAGGGACGGGGCTGCCTCTACATCTGTCTGTGCCACCGGGACCCCTGGCAGCCTTCCTCGTGCCTCGCCCACCCTGGGCTGCCTTGGTGGCAGCTGGGGGCCCTGTCCAGGGTGTCTGGCCCTGAGCCCTTGGGACAGGCTGTGAAGCCCCAGGGTGTCGAGGGCCATACAGGGAGGGATTAGAAGCCACAGAGAGGACAGTTTCTTCGCAGCAGACACACCCCTTGGCAGGCAGCATGTTGACAGGTTCTGTCCCAAGTTTGAGGCTGATGCTTTTGCATGCCCACCCGAATTTGAGGGCTCCTCTCCCCTCACCAGTGTCTCCCCGGCCCCTATCTTGCAGTTGGCCCCGCCTCCCCGTGTGCCTGGAATGTGTGTGCCTCCAAGGAAGCTCCTCTGGTGGCCTCCGGCGGTGATGAGGAGGATCAGAAGGTGGCTGTCGCCTCCGAGGCTGTCAGTATGGGTCCTGGCCAGGAGGCCCCCCCACTGCCCACGCCGGTCCCCAGGTGTGCAGGATGGGGTGGGTGCGATTGTCCATAGCTCTCTGCTTGCCCAGGTGGACCCGGTGACCCCGCAGAGGTGGGCTTTGTGGAGACAGATGCAGGGGGTGAGCAGAGGACCTGAATGTGCCACCCCACCCATAGGCCCACCTTGGAGAGAATGGCCAGGCCCTGCTGAGCCACTACCCAGGCTCTGGGGTGGCCCTAGGTGGTGGGGAGGGTGTTCAGCTTTTATCCTGTCTGGTACGTGCCAAGTCCCAGCCATGTGCCCATCTAAACCAGGCGCCTTGGAAAGAAATGCCTGTCATGCTCAGACAGTGGGGGGAGGTTAGGGTTTTGTAGATGAACTCTGATGGGGGGTGACCTCCGTGCAAGCTGAGCCCCTACAGGTCCCATCCGCACACTCAGCGAGAAAGCCCAGGCTGGGCTGGGGGGAGGGCGGTACAAGGAGCAGTTGTGGAAACTAGGGGAGGAGTGGTGGGCAGCCTGGGGGAATGTGGTAGCAGCTGCTGGAGCGATGTGACGCGTGCCGAGGTCACAGCAGGCGGTGCCAAGATGGCACCTTCCCTGCCTTCCCTTGTTCCCCCCACAGGCGGGCAGACTGGCCCCTGGCCAGGTCCCACCCACCCTGGTTTCCAACTGAGGTGGAGCTCTGTGCATCCCATTGGTGGGGGTCCCGCTGTGGCTCACAGGAAGCGGGGCAGGGCTGTGATGACCAGAAAAGCACAGCCAGGCAAGGGGGCAAGCCTGGGACTCCTGAGGGGTTTAGTTCCTCCTCAAAGAAGCATTACAGTTCTTAAACTCCCCCTGACCTCTTCCCTCCTAAACAGCTGTCCTCTGACCAGCGGGTTAGGTCATTCCAAAAGCAAGCCGTAGGTCTGTCAGCCTGGCCGACATGGGCTTTGCCTTCCCAGGCAGGTTGTCTGCAGGCTCTTGTGGTCTATTCCACATGCTGCCCAAACCGCACCTGGCGCAGCCCCATGAGGCCCCACAAGCCCCTCCTGCCTGCTCTGCAGGCTCCCAGGGGTCCTTGTAAGGGTGGTGTTGATGCAGTGGAAGCAAGTGCTGGGCATGTGTGGGCCCCGCTGGGTGAACCCTCCTGGGCTGCAAGAGGGGCCAGGCTGCCCCAAGGCCACCATCATGCCCTGGCCCTTTCTAGGTGTGGGAGGGCGAGTTCTGAGCAGACATGGCCTGTGGGCTGTCAGGGAAGTGCCAGGGGCCAATATGGTCCTCAGAAATGAGGGTCCCGGGGAGGAGAGTAGGGGCTGCCTAGAGGGAGGGTGGAGGCCTTGGGGGCAGGCAGGTTGCTCTGGCATGTTGGGAACTTGGGGCAGCCCAGGTCACTGAGACCATATCTGCCCATAGGGCTGCCAGCACACTGCCAGGTCCCACCTCCTCTGCACCTGCAGAAGCCACCTCCACCTTGGTTGGGGCTGTCCCCCCTGAGGCAGCCTCCACAGCTCTGAGCAAGGCCAGTCCTGCCCCAGCCCCCGCAGGAGTGCTGGCTGTGGCAGTGCCTCCAGGACCTATGGTGGCCGTCACCACCACAGCCACAGTTAGCCCAGCTGTCTCCACAGTGGCCGTTCTGGGGACCTTGACAAAGGACAGGTGAGCAGACTGGACCAGGGGGGAGGGGATTGGACAGGGACCCTGGGACCCTTAGGTTCCAAGCCCCACTCCTCTTCCTGCAGGAAGACAGCTGCCCCATCACCTGCAGGAGCCGCCTCCAATGGCCCCGTGTGATGCTGTCACCCAGCCAGGGTGCGCCCTTAATCGAAAACCTACCTGGTGATGCAATTTGTCTTTTTTAATTTAAGTTAATTTTAAAATAAATGCTGCATTGGTAAAGCTGGCAGTAGGACCCAGTCGGACGGCCCAGCTCGCGTCGCTCCTGCCTGACCCCATGCACAGCAATAAGGCTTCAGATGTGCGCTCTGCCTGCCAGAGCCAGGCCACAACCCTGGTGCCACAAGGACTGAGGCGTGATGGGCGCGGACGCCACAGGCTGCCAGCCTGTTTTTACCAATTTTTAAACGCAGAGAGCTGTGTTGCACTTTGTATCTGGCAGCAGTGAAGGGTCTCCCTGACTCAGGACAGGTGCATGTCCAGAGCTAGGCTGGCCACACAGGTCTTAGCTGCCCAGGAGCCCTGGGAGCTGACCTTTTGAGCCAGGATGCAACATTTGACTGCCTTAAAAATACCGAGACCCTCACAGCCTGGCAGGGGTATCCCAGCCCTGGCACTCCGGTGCGTTGGGGCACCTGGCGAGAGCTGGCCATGGGCATGCGGGAGTGGGCAGGGGCGGAGACTGGCCCCAGCAGTGCTGGGTGGGGTCTGCACCCGCTGGGGCAGTGCCATTGTCCTGGAAGGCCTGCAGTGTGTGATGCTGAGTCCATTTTTAATGTTCTGATGATCTCTGACAGGGCACCCCAACCCCAACTCCCAATAAAGTTGTGTTATTCTTACTGACAGCCGCGTCTTGTGAAGCTGCACACCCTGGAACCCATCCTGGCCAAGGTGGGGTAGGGGTGTGTGCTGCTCCAGGCCCACCCCGTCACAGCTGCAGGTCTCAACACCTGAGCGACAAGGAGCAAAACACATTGAGCCTTTTCTCCTTGTGAAGCAACCTCTGCTCAGAGCTCATGACTCTAACACTAGGGCTGCCCCGTCCTCCCTGGCCTGGCCAGGCAGGAGAGGCAGCCAAAGGGCAGTGACTCTCCCCAGGAAGGCCTGGTGCTGTCCTGACCTTGCCCTGGGGTCACTGCTTTGGTGACTATTGTCCCTGACCCCAGAGAACAAGCCCCATGGCCCCACATGACATCCAGGCACAGGACCCCAAGCCTGTAGGCTTCCTGGGTGAAGAGCAAATGGTCCCACAGCCGGCAGCATGGCCTAGGAAGGACTGAGGGCCCACCCCCCACCCCTGTGCTGGCAGAGGTCCCGCCTGTACCTGTGTCCACCTCTGCTTTTCTACTTGACAGATGCCACCTCCAGCTAGGCCTTCACACCACCAGCCCCTCTGAACAGGAACCAGTGGCCACCCCCAGACCACACTGTAATGTTCTCAGCTCTGACACCCGCGCACACACCTCACCTGCTGCCCACCCCACAGGCACGAGGTTGGGGCTGGTGAGACTCATGTCTGAATGGGAAAGGAGCCCATTATTCCCAAGATGTGCTGGGGGTGGACAGGCACGTGGAACCAATTCCCAGAACCAAGGCCGCCACTGACAGCTACCACGCCTGCCTCAGGGCCACGCCCACTCCACATGTGATGTATGAACCTCTTCCCCACACCCCTGGGCACCCTCGCTCCCAGCCTACCTTCCTAGCACCTCCTTCCATCTGACCAGCAACCAGCATGTCTCCGTGACCCCACCCTCCAGCCCTCCACCCAGTCTGCCCTCTGGACAGTCTCCCAAGAGCCATGCAAGTGGCCAACTCCACCTCCCTTTACGGAAACCACTGCCTCTTTACCAGGGACAGGGAGGTCCTTGGGCTGTGCGACCCCACAACCACCCGAGGCCAGGGGGATGGAGGTTAGGCCCAAGCAGGGGCCTAATGGAGCCGCCCCAGGACTGTGGACAACCTGGCAGAGTACTTGACCCCCACACGGCTGACCTGGGAAGCTGAGGAGACGCAGGCGTGTGGCACGTAGTTAGTTCTCTTTATAGACTCTGGTTGTAGGAACAGGGTGCCTGCGGGCCGCCGGGGCCACCACGCGGACAGGGCTGGGCTATTTACAGGCCCACCGAGAGGGCTGTACCATGGCGCCTCCCACCAACGCTCAGCCACGACTCCAAAATAAGAGCTGGCCAGGCAGGCAGGGTGGGCAGGATGGGGTTGGCAGGGGCTGTACACACAAATTTGGGGGCTGGGCCTCAATACTGTCAAGGGTGGGGCTGTAAACATGGCCGGGGGCCCTGCCCACCCCTAGTGGTCTGTAACTGGACACCGCGCACCCGGGCAGGGCTGGGCTCAGGCGTCTGACAGGCAGCTCTGGATCTGGTCCACCCACTGCTGGGCCGACGGCACATCCTGGGCACAGAAGTTGTAAACACGACGAGTCGTCTTCACCTGGGGAGGGGGCAGCTGAGTCCTCGGCCCCGCCTTGGAGTCCCCCGCCCGCCAGCCCACCTTCTCCTACACCCTGGTCACAGCTCACATCGAAGAAGGCCTTCTCATCCACGGTCTTGGGGGCGCCCATGGTGGGAGTGCCGGACACCACGGCCTCCACCTCCGCCAGGTCGATGACCCCCTTGCACTCTGTATCCACACGGTGGTCGTAGTAACGCAGCTGAGGGGGACAGGAAGTCAGGGCAGGTCCTAGCCCCTGCCTACCCTGTGCCCACTGACCACTCACCTGGTGCTTAGTCTTGTCCAGAACGAACCAGCGAGCCTTCCAGGGCTTCATGAAGGCCCCCTTCTTGTAGAGGGTGCCCTCGTAGGACCTGCATTGGTAGTGGAACCGGAGCCATCAGCGCCCAGCCAGACCCAGCTGTCCCCTCACCTCCTGGTCGGCCCTAGCAGCAAGACCAACGCCCCTGTCCCCAAATGACCCAAGGCTGGAGCACTGACCAGGGAGCCCCAGAAAAGCCTGGATTGTACCCAGAAAAGTGGAGAAGAGCCCCAGACATCAGAGCCTCAAGTGTCTGTAAAGCAGCCCCACGGGCAGTGCAGGTGCTGTGGACGAGGAGGAACATCCAGGCCCTGGCCTCATTGGGAACCTACTTCTATCTCACCTATCACCCTGCCTACCCTCACAGTACCCATAGCCCTGTCCCTCAGCTCTGCAGCCACCTTGGCTGGGCTATGGCCACTGGTTCTACATCCCAAACCCCTTCCAAGCCACTATCATGTCCCCAGCAACTGAGCTGATGTTCAAGCCACCATTGGGTCCCCCAAGTCTTTTCTCCAAGAAGGACCAGAGGTTCCCCAAGGGCACCTGCTCCATGATCTGAGAGGCCCCCAGCCCAGAGGTGCCCCCAGCCAGGGGTGGTGCCTCGTACCTGTTCTCACTCTCAGCTGTCTGGAACTGGCTGTACAGCGTGCTGGTGCTGCGGCGGGCGGCCTGGCGGGAGCCGGATGTGGTTGAGCCACTGCTCTGGTCACTGTCCAGGCTGAGGCTCAGGGTGGAGCCCACAGGGCCCTCCTGCAGGTATACACCCAGCGAGCGGCGGTGGTGGGGCACACTGGACACCAGCAAAGAACTGGGGGTGCCCTGGGGGCAGGAGGTAGGCTTGTGTCAGTGCTAGGCGGCCTCCACCACCTCCTGGCAGCAAGCCCACCCAGCCCCCCACGGCCACCCCCGCTCACACGTCCGTCTGGCCGGCCTTCGAGGCGCTGGGCAGCCTTCACCCGATCCCAGTTGTCCTTCCACCGCTCAGGGGGCCGGCCCAGCTCGGTCTCCAGCCGCTGCAGCTCCTGGGGAGAATCGGGGAGCTAGCGTTATTCAGAAGTACCCAGCTTGGGATGTGAAACAGCAAAAGGAAGAAAATACAGGAAAGTGAGACGGTAGGAAAAGGGCTAACGTGTGTAACAGGACAAAAAGAGAAGGCGGGCTGGGGGAGGCGCAGAATCAGTATTTACAGACCACAGCTGGAAGTTTTACCAAACGAGGCATCACAACATAATGAGGGCACTACACCCCCAACAGGCTACGGCAGGAAAACGGCTGAAATACAAAGGGAAACCCAATCCCTACCCGAAAAGAGGCATGCGCTCTTCAGAATGCAATGAAACTGCCGGCTAACGTGCCTCCGAAGGTGGGACGTCCACCTCTGTTCACAATAGTGATCAGCTCATGACTAGCCGCTGCAGACAACCATGGGCTGGACAAGTGCGGCCAGAGGCCCTGAGACGGTGACACCAGGGCCACGGCCACAATCGGGGAAGCAGAGCCCGAGCCAAGCACTGAGTTGCTTGAGTTGCGGAGGCAGCCACTAGGACGCTGCAGGGCAGCGATGGAGAGGAGGGGATGGCACAGAAACCCACACTGAGGCCTCCTGAGTGTTTGGCCAAATTAAACTGCCATGTGCCAGGCAAGATGTCACAAGGCCTGAGCAACTACTAAGGAGCTTTGAGCTAAATTCAAGCCTGGAGGGGACACACTGCGGGGAGATGAAAGAATGCCAAACACCCAGAGCCAGGCTCTTTGCGAGCAACAGAAACCCAGGAGAGGCCACATCTGGAGCAGGGCTCCTTTGAACCAGAGGAAAGGTGTCTCTTGAGCTGCCCTAACAAAGCTTAGAAACAACCCCAGAAAAGACCAGCTGACACACAGCCCATTAGCTGCCTGCAAGGGTAAAACTCAAACACCTTCAAGGAGGACAACACATTCCTAATGCTCAATGGAACCCACAATGCCCAGCTTATAAAAAATTATTAGACAAGCAAAATGCAGGAAAATGAGATCCATACTTAGTGGAAAAGTTAAAAGAAATAGCCCCCAAAATGAAATTGGTATTATAATTACAAGAAATGGAAGCATTATAATGTTTTAAGATTTAAAGAAAAAGATGGATATAATGATTGAACAGATGGGGACTCTCCAGAAAATATAACTATTAAAAAAAATTCTAGAGCTGAAAAATATCTAAAATGAAAAATTAATTAGGCTTAAGAGCACATAAACATAAGAGAAATAAACTTGAAGACAAGGAACTAGAAATCCTCCAAAATTAATTGCAGAGAGGAAAGATAGGAGGGAAAAATAGCCTCAATGACCTATGGGGAAATAAAGTCCCAGAGGAAAGAAAGGAGAGGTTGCGAGGAAAAAAAGAAATAGCCTAAAATGTATTAAACTTGATGAAAACTACCATCCCATAGATTTAAGATGCGGAAAGAGCTCCAAGCAGAATGAACACAGAAAAACCATGTGATGGTCAAATTGTTGAAACCAAAGATGATGAGAAAAATCTTAAAAGTTGTAAGAGGGGAAAAAAAGGGTATTATATACAGTTTACAAGCATAAGCATGAGATGCAATCAGAAACACTACAAGCCAGAAAACATCTGGAATCATATTTTTATACAGGCACAATACAGACATTTTCAGATAAACAGCAGCTGAGGAGACCTGCACTAAAACAGTAAATGCCAACGGGAAATAATACTAGATCCAATCTACAATAAAAGAGCAAAGCATGCCCTAATCGGTTTGGCTCAGTGGATAGAGCGTCGGCCTGCGGACTCAAAGGTCCCAGGTTCGATTTCGGTCAAGGGCATGTACCTTGGTTGCGGGCACATCCCCAGTGGGGGGTGTGCAGGAGGCAGCTGATAAATGTTTCTCTCTCATCGATGTTTCTAGCTCTCTATCCCTCTCCCTTCCTCTCTGTAAAAAATCAATAAAATATATTAAAAAAAAAAAAAAAGAGCAAAGCATACTGAGAATGGCAATTGAAGGCTTTTTCATTTCCTCGTCTCTTTAAAACCAAGTTGACTATGTAATCGTCATCCCTACTGTGTATTTGTAACACGGGTGACAGTAAACTGCAGGATCACAGCAAGACAGACAGAAAGGGGTGATGAGGAGGGACTGACTGCGTCCGTGTGTAAGGGGCACCAAGAACTCAAGACAAGATTGTTCAGTCATCCCTTATCCGCAGGGACACGTGCCAAGACCCCCAGGGGATGTCTGAAACCATGAATAGTAGCAAATACCATCTATGCTATGTTGTCTCCTGTACACACATGACTGCAGTAAACTACCTTATAAACCAGGCATCCTAAGAGATTACCAATAACAGGAATAAAGCTGACTTATACGTTGTAATAAGTTACGTGAATGGGTTTGGGCTGTTACTTAGTAAAACAAGGGTGACTTCGAGGAGCACTGCAACACTGTGAGCCACTCTGACAACCAGGTGACAACTCCGTGGCTAACAGGAAGGAGCAGCTGGGGCGGGGAGCGGGCGGGAGGGAGGGTTCTGGTGCCGGGCAGGACAGTAGGTGCTGCAGGATCTCTTGTGACTCAGAATAATGCACAACTTAAAACAGATTAACTGTTTCTGGAATCTTTTGTTTGTCATTTTTGGATCATAGTTGATTACAGGTAACTGAAACCATGGATGAATAAGGGAGGATTACTGTGGTCCCTCACAACCACTGAAAGTAACACAGAGGGGTAGAGCTCAAAAGCTAATAAAGTAGATAACATGGAATACTAACAAATAGCTGTTAGGAAAGGGACAAAAAAAATAAAAGTAGAAAATAACAAGATACTAGACTTCAACCAAACCACACCAATAATTAAGTGTAAATGGAGTAAAAATTCCAATAAAAGGAACCGTCGAAACTGATGAGACCCTACCACATTCTGAGTAAAAGAAACTCATCTTATGTAAAGACACATACAGTCAAAGTCAAAGTATAGACAAGAATGTGCCACACTGGTGTTGGTTATAAGGAAGTTAGTGGCACAATTCACTCCAGACCCCAAGTCTATTCGTGTTCCCAGAGATAAAGAGGGACTCTCTTCTATTCCCTGTGCTTGTGGGTCACCTTCACCCACAAACCCGTGGCCCTGTGCTCCCCCAGCCCCTGGTGGCAGGTGCCCTCAGGGCGGGCCCAGTGCGGCCCTGCTGAAACCTATTCCTGTTGGTTTGCACAACCGCCTCCCTGAGACACAGGAATTAGCACTTCTACTCTCTCCACAAGGAAACAGAAGCTCCAAGATGCTGAGATATTCCCCACAGACACTCAGTCCAGCCGTCCTGACTGCCTGGCCACCATGGAGAATTCTGGCTGCTGGGCGTCCCTGCCACCCAGCTCACAGGGCTCTTCCCAGTCCCAGAGCCTTGGCCCCAATAGATCCCAATTCCTGAGGCAGAGCAGACATGACCTCCAAGGAGAGGAGGCCCAGCGTCAACCCCAAGCTCCCAGGCCCAAAGGCATGTTTCTCGGAAGGGGACACGAGGCAGGTGAACCAGAAGAGGGGAGGGAGCTGGCGCACCAGGACCTAGGAGAGCCTTGCCTTCCCTCAGGGCCAACACCCTGGTGGCAGGGAGCATGCACAGGCCCAGAGAACCACTGCCTATATCCAGGGCAGGGCAGGCCCCGGCAGGCTGGCAGGCAGCGTGCAGGCAGGTGAAGGGCAGGGCATGCAGTGGGTGGGGCTGCAGGTACCTCCAGCAGGCGTGAGATGGCATCGGGCTGGGCCCGGGGACGGCTGTCGTAGCAGGGCCACACCACGCGGCGCCTGCTCTGGGGAGCACCCCCGTCAGGCCGCTCCTCCTCCGGGGACTCTGGGGACACCTGGGCCAGCTCCCAGTCATAGGGGGGGCCCTGGGCCAGCGTTTCCTCAGTGTAGAAGTCCCACACCTTCAGGTTGGACACGTTGCTGTAGGGCCGCAGGACCTGAGGGCAGGCATGGCATGAGGAGCTGGGCTAGGGGAAGCCCACTTGCTCAACCAGGCCCTGCCCAGCTCACCTCCGTGTCCTCGGGCGCGTACATGTAGTTGTAGAACACAGGCGTCCTCTTGCTCAGCCGGTCCACATACTCCCACACAGACCTGCAGGCCTGTGGGCCCTTGCGCTCCCCCTTCTCCTCGTACAGCAGCCCTGCAGGGGGCAGCACTGAGCCCCGCCAGCCAGCCCCCACCTATCCTGCCCCAACCACCACCTGTGCCCTACCTAGCTCAATGCGCTCATAGTCCGAGTCCAGCAGGAAGGTCCGGAAGCGGCGGGACACATGGTGGTAGCCAAGAAACTTGAGGTAGAAGGGACTGAACTCGAACTCCATGGGGAATTGCAGGTGGACCTGTGCAGGGTCAGGGGTCAGGGGTCAGGAGCCAGGGACCAGGACCCGGGGGCTCAGCCTTCCACCACATCCACCTACTCACCTGGTGCACACAGTCCAGGAACTGCAGGAAGACGGGTGTGAAGCCACTGCTCTGCCCGGCCAGGGTGTGGGCCCCCCGGTGGCTGAAGCGATGGCCAAAGGACAGCCACTCCTTCTCCACCAGCAGGCGGAAGCCCTCCAGCGTGCGGTAGAAGGGGTCCGAGAGCAGCTGCACCAGGGACACCACCTGCGTGGTGATGTCCCAGCCGTCCTCCAGGCTCACCAGCACGGAGGAGCCCGAGTCCAGGAGCTCCACCACCAGCACCGACACCTGCAGCAGCTTGTGGATCTGCAGGGACCAGCAGCCTCAGACCAGCCCGGGACCCACACGTCTCCAGGAGGGCAGCCGGGTGGGCAATGCACCCAGAGTGGCCGGCAAGATAAGCAGCAACAAACAGCCGACCCTGCTGCCTCCCACCTCCCCACCCCCCAGCACTGGAGAGGGACCCGTCCTTGGGATTCATAGCACCCCACTGAGGACAGCAGTGGCCCTGACCTGGGTGGGAAATGGGCATCACTTCCTCCCAGGGCCCAATCCTGCTGGATCAGTGAGCCAAGACCTCCTCTGCCCTTAGCAGCGGTGAGTGAAGGGCCCAGCACCCGGGGGAGCCTGACAGCTCCTCCCCATCTCCTCACCCCCAGATGGCCCTCAGCCATAGTGGGGGCAGGGGCAGTGCAGACCTGGGTGAGCCACTCTGAATCCTCCAGCGAGCGCAGGAAGGAGGTGGGGCCGGACTCCAAGGCCTGACAACCCGGGACACATGCCTTCAGCAGTTTCTTGAAGCTGGTCTTCACCTGCCGGGCCTCAAACACCTCGATGGGTACCAGCTCCCACTGCTGCAGGGGGTCTGGCCGCACGCCCTGGAGGAGGGCAGCATGGTGAGACCTGCCCAGCTCCAGGCCCCACCTGGCCCCATGCCCCCACCAGTCACCTTGAGCTGGGCCTTGTCGCCAATGATGTAGAGGGCTGCACGATGGGGCCGCAGAAAGCCTGGGTCTGGGGGAGCCCCGTTCGCCTGGGGGGGGCCCATCATGTCTCTGCCTGCCAGCCGGGAGCCCACGTCACCCCCGAGCCCACCGCTGCGCCCGCTGGCCCGAACACTGCCCCATTTACCTGCACAGAAAAACCAGGTGAGCCCCCGAGCTGGACCAGGCACCACTTACCTGGGCCTGAGCTCCTGGGGAGGTGGGGAGGCCAGCAGGACCCTGCGGGACTTGAGCCTGCGTCAGTGTCGGGGCAGGGGCAGGACTTGGGTGCCAGGTTAGTGCCCAGGGCTGTGGGAGGGCTGGGTTATGCCAGTCTGTCGTGTGGGGCGTTAGTGGCAGGCGTGGGGGGACGTTAGTGCCCACGACTCAGTCACACGGGGGCATCTGTGCCAGGTGTGGGGAGCCAGCCTGAGTGGATGGTACGGTACCTCGGGGTGCGGTCCGTCTGGAGGCCGAGGCCGCCATGGGGTTGGACAGCGTGGTGACCCTGGCTCTGGGGCTGGGCACTGGGGGCACAGCAGAAAGAAGGCTCAGGCCTGGCCCAGGCCCACATGGGTGCCCAGCATGGGGTCTTGTGGACCAAAGGGGCCACATGCAGGACTGAGTTCCACCGAGCCCCTCCGAGGAGCCCCCAGTCAGCAGGGTCTGTGACAGGGTCCAGGGCCTCTGAGGGAGGCCAGGGAACATTTGGCTGGGGCAGGTAGGAAGGGTCAGAGGAGGCAGGAACCCTGGGCTCCCCTTCAGATACCTCCTCTACAACCTGTCCCTGGGCCCTTGGACCCCACGGCACGGCCCCAAGCCGCTCACAGCATATCCCACCAAGCAGCCTCTTCCCAGCAGCCACCAGATCCAGGAGCTCCCAGCCCGCAACCAGGGAGCACGGCTCAGTCAAGGACACAGGCGGCCCAGCCCAGCCCCAGGACGAGTGGTGCTGCCTGCCCAGGAGGAAGGCCCAAGGCTCCTGGGCTGCTCCAGCCCAGCTTGAGACACAGGGAACCTTGCCAGGCAGCTGCTTCAAAGCCTGCATCCAGCCCTGGTCACCTGAGGAGGCAGCAGGGACACGGCCCTGCCCACTAGAGCAGTCTCCGCAGACAAGCCCCACGCAGCCCCTCCACGTAGGGACAGGAGGCACAACCAGGGAGGACACAGGTGTCCTTGTCACGTGGACAGAGCCTGGGCTGCCCTGAGGTGAGCAATGAGGGGGACAGGCCACACCCTGAGGTTGGGGAACCAGGAAGCTGTGGACAGTCAGAAATGCCCAGGTGGCCACAGGGAGATGCAGACACCAGAGGAGGGTGGGTGGCAGTGCCACCGTGTACCCACAATCACACGCAAAGGTGGCCTCTGATGTGTAGAAAAGCAGAAGCCATGAACTAGAGCGCTGAGGAGTGAGAAGGTCAGATCTGTGCCCCAGAGGACATCCCCATGTGCACCCACCAGGCCGACTGGCTGCCCATTCCCACCCCTTGTCCCTAGTGCCCAGCAAGTGGTGAAAGACAGGGGACATGAGCCCTGAAGTGTGGGCTGAGGCGACAAGCCAGGTTGGGAGGGAGGCTGCTCAGACAGCAGAGGAGCGTCTGAGGGCATGTGGGGCAGGCGAGGCCCTCGTGCACCTGGAGCCCCTCCTCCACAGGCAGGGTTGGAGGATGCAGCCCTGGGGACTCAGAATCAAGGATGACACACAGGCTTCTGGAAGGCTTGGCCTGTAGGGAGTACCACCAGCCCCCAAAACCCACCTGTCACCCCAGAGTGTTAACTGCAGAGAAAAATATGGACAAGCACGAGGGTAGGGATGGAGGAAACCAGGAAGGCCTGACCAAGAAGCAATCACCACATCCCCTCTGCACTGGTGGGGCGGGGCTCACGGAGAAGTGGCCCTCACGTGGCACCTGAACCCCAGCTGCCAGGGGCAGATGGGGAGACAAGGTCAGATGGGAGACAGGGTCAGAAGGGAGACATGGGGTCAGATGGGGAGACATGGGGTCAGATGGGGACAGGGGTCAGATAGAAGAAATGGAGGCAGATGGGGGAGACAGGGTTAGACACGATGGGGGGTAAGCGGGGAGTCGGGGTCAGGCAGAAACCTATGGGATCAGGTAGGAAGGGGGATGCGAAGTACGTGCCTTGGAGTGGGACCCCCAAGGAGGACCCTCCTCCCTCATTACAGAATGAGCCCTCATGGTTGGTCCCCAAAGTCTGAGCTTCTCCCCGCATCCAGCTCCCACTTGGCTCACCTCCTCAACAGGTTCTCCACCCCTTTACAGGGGCCACCCTGCACCAGTGTCCCTGCAGCAAAGGGCAGGGTCCACTGATGGCCCCTAAGCCCTCCGCCCACACTTCAGGGCTTGGGGCCTTTTCTGCGCGCAGGGCAGAGCCACAGAAGCGGGCAGGCTCTTGGGCAGGGCCGGCATGGACAGAGGGAGGTGAGTCCTGCCAGCATGGGCCATCTGGGGACAGTGGGTCCAGTGTGCACGGAGGGGGCCGTGGTAGAGATAGGGATGGGGAGACCCGTACAGACAAGGCCCAAGGGGCCAGGACAGATAAGGAGAGAAGCCAAGAGGTAGGATGGCTGGATGGAGTGGGCCATGGGGACACTGAGGGGATGCAGGAGGGACGGGAACAGATGGGGATTTTGAGAGCTGTGTCCAGGGACGACCAGGAGGTTGGGGAGCGAGAGATAGGAGTGGTCAGAGCAGAGGCCCAGGGCATTTACCTGGTCCTTCTCACTCGTCTCAGACCCCTAAAGATTCTGTCCCCTCACTGACCTGCCCTCCATAAATGTCACCATGACCCCCAAAAGTCCTCTGGCCCATGAGCCCCCTCACCGTGGCTGCCCATATGGGCTGAGGAGAAGCCGCTGAGGGTGTTGCGGCCCGATGTGTCGGCGTAGCGGGGCATGGAGCTGACCACGGCCTGCAGGTACTTCTCCTGCTCCAAGCTGCTGGAGTCCGCCTGGGACTGGCCTGGGGGAGGAGGCAGAGCTGCAGCAGGCACGGGGCACGGAGCACAGGGCACACGTGAGGATGAGGGAGGGTACCTGGAGAAGGCGTGTTCTGGGCCTTAAAGAGACCGACGACACCCTTGCCGTGCAGGCCCCCCGAGCGCAGCAGCACAGCCTTGGAGCGCCCACTGCGCCAGCAAACCACAGGGAAGCGGTTCTGGCGGTAGCAGCGGGAGACACGCTGCAGCGCGTTGTCCTGGACGCTCTGGGGCACGATCAGCAGCCCCGGGTAGCTGCGACAGATGGCGTACATGCGGTTGACGGGAGAGACACGGAAGGGCTCGGACTTGGCGCGGCTCAGGCTGCTGCTCAGCGTGCCCAGGCCCAGGCGTTGGTAGTCCCTGCAGCAGGCCCGCTCCACCAGGCTGCTCATGGTCAGGCGGTCGGAGGGCTTCAGGGCCGAGGTCGGGGTCAGCGTGCCGGGTTCCAGCTCCTCTGACACTGGGCAGGCCAGGCAACAGGAGTCATTACCCTCACAGCACCAGGGCCCCTGCACAGGGGTCTTCACCCCAACCACCCAGGGCTGCCCACACCCCACCTGAGATCTCATCCTCCTGGTCCTCGGGGGGCTGGCCCCTGTGCTCATAGCTGGGGGGGTTGTACTTCTTCCGAGTGACGTACTGCCGCCCCATGGTCTTCTTGGCGTTCTTCACGAGGTTCCGGGACAGGGTCCTGGTGTGCGAGGTCAGCAGTGAGCAGACGGGCTCAGGGCCTGTACCCAGTGGCTTGGGAGGCTCTGGCACCGGGCCCCGCTCCACACCTGAGAGAGGGACCCTTGTCCTTGGTGGCACGGGGCGGCCGGCCAGGCGTGTGCGCGGAGCCCTGGGTGAAGGCGAAGGTGCTCCTGATGTCCAGCGGGTACCGCAGCTTGTGCAGCTGCTTGCGGAAGAGCTCGGTGTTCTCGGAGCCCACCTCCTCGTCGAAGGCCATCTTCAGCAGCTGCATCAGACACAAGCCCTCTGAGGTCTGGGCAGCCCCAGGCTTGGCCACGACTACAGAGGCAGGCGAGCCTATAAAAAGCCCTGTGCCTTCCGAACGAGATGGGTGGTCAACACCCTGCGACCAGATGGGCCCCAGGGGTCAGGGAAAGGCCCAGCGCATGGCTGGGAAGGGTTCCCTTGCCTCTGCGTCGCACTGTGCACACCTAGAGCTGGCAGGTGTGTCACTTCAAGGGAGCGCCACCAGCACAGGGCACGCGGGCCCTCACCACCGGCCAATGTGCCTGTAAGGCTGCGGAGCATGGCCTCTAACCGTGTTTCCTCCTAGTCTGTGTACATTTGGGTCAGGCTGAGCTTATGCAGCACACTCCAGACACAGACTCAAAGGTCGGGGCCCCGTAGAGCAAACAGGAGCACCCCCAAAGCTGGCAGATCACCCACTGCGTCCTGCCCACCCGAGGGCCCACCTGGAACGTGCAGGAGCGCAGATGCAGCCCGTCCTGCGGGATCTGGTCCACCGGGGTCGAGACGCTGATGCGCTTTTCCTTGGTCAGCGCGGCCACCGGGAAGGAGCGGACCACCACCTGCTCCCCGACTGCAACAGGCAGCACAGAGTCAGAGGACAGGAGGGCACAGGTCCCAATGTCAGGGTCCCAGGGCTAAGGGGGCCTGGCAGGTGGAAGGAAGCAGTGACCTGCACCCGAGAGGGGGAAGGAGAGGCAGGGAGAGTCCTACTCATTCCAAAGCTCCGGGTGAGGCAGGGCAGAGGCGTGTCCAAAGGCTCACCCAGGGGGTCGGTGGGCATCCCCGTGAAGATGACCCGGTAGGTGGTGAGGAAGACGGCGCCCTCAGCCGGGAGCACTGCGGGGCCACCCCCACTGCCCCCGGAGCCCTCCTCACGCCCGTCGGGGAGCAGGTAGACACGCAGGCCGTCCAGCACACACTCCTCACCAGGCAGCAGGTGAGGCCGTAGCAGCTTCGGCTGCTCAGACACAGAAGCGGCACTTTAGGACCCAGCCCGGGCCCCGGGGCCCAGCCCCTCCAGGCCCCACACACCTTCTGGATGGGGGGTAGCCTCTTGCTCTCACGGTGCACAGCCTCCAGGGTCTCGATGTGCATCTGGACGATGTCTGGGAGACAGCAGTCCTCACCTGGGGCCACGCCCAGGGCCCATGGGGAGCGTTTCCAGACCCAGACCCCCCATACCTGGCACCATGACATGCAGCCCCTTGAGGTGGTCGCTGGTGACCCCACTCTCTGTGCAGACCTTGTCCACGAAGCGATTGATGAAGCGGACAACAGCCCCGGCCACGTCGCAGGTCTCTGCATCCTCAAAGCCGCTCTCCGTGTCATAGCTCTCGGCCACGCTGCCTGCCATGCTGGGCCAGGAGGGCATGATGGGCACAGACCTCACAACCAAGCCCTCCCCCCGAGGCCCACGGAGGCCCACCCACCTGCTGGTGACCAGGCTGTTGCTGGCGCTCTCCAGGTCGCCCAGCCCCGCGCGCTCACGCAACAGGCGGCTCTTGCTGGAGTCGAGGGGCAGCAGCAGGTAGCTCATGCGGTTGGCGTAGTGGATGGCCTGGCTGAACACTGTGCTCTCCTCCTTCTGCACCAGCTCCTGCTGTTTCTCGCGGCTCAGCATGGGCCACAGACGCCGCTGCTCCGATGCCACATCCAGAGCCGAGCGCTCTTCCTCTGCAGGCTCCTCCCAGCCCTGCCACAGCCAAGGGTGAGCTAGGATGGGCCAGCAACCCCCACCCCCACTCCCAGGCCCAGGGGTCTCTGCACACCTGGGAGGGGTCTCGGTCCTCGGCAGGTTCCAAGTAGAGGGCCCGGATGTGGGTCTGCACATCCCCATAGAACATGGCCTCCCAGAACTGGGGCGTGCTCCACACCACGTGCTCCTGCACGCAGCTGTACGCAAACTGCGTCACCCCCGGGCTCAGCTTCTACAGAGGCCAGGCAGTTGTCAGCAGGGGCAGCGGGAAGGGGTGGAAGGGCACACAGGGCCACCAGCACTCACCCGGCAGAAGGCAGTGACCAGGGGCAGCAGAGCAGCTGCGATGCCGTGCTCGTCCAGAGAGGTGCAGTCCTGCGACAGCACCAGGGCCATCAGACCTTACCCCACGCCTCGCCTCCCAGGGCACCAAACACTACGGTTCCTGAACCTTCCCCAGGCTGCCCTGGGCTGTTCAAAGGTTCAGGGCAGGACAACCCAGTACCCACCCAGACCAGAGCCTCCCCCACCCGCTGGCAGTGTCAGGCCCCCTTGGGGCCCTGTGCTGGCCGCCTCACCTGCAGGCAGCAGTTCATCATGCGGACGACGAAGTCGAACTGCTGGTGGTCCAGGACAGCGCGGTTCTGCTGCACGTGCAGGTGTAGCTCCTGGGCCAGGCAGCGGCGGGCTGCACGCCCCTTCAGGGCCCTCAGCACAGCCGGGAGCAGCTGGGGATGGAGCAGAGGCTGAGGGCATGTGACTGACACACAGGGACCGCCCACGGTGCCCTGGAGGGCGCAGGCGCCCAGGCTGTAAACACAAGACCCTCAGAAGGTGTCCAGGTCAGGTGTGCCAGGTGCTGCGACTTCAGGGCTCCACACACGACAGTGTGTGTAGGTGGAGACAGGAGGACGCAGGCTGCACGCTCACCAGCCAGGGTGCAGACGGGCCCTGAGCACAGCACAGCGCTAGCGAGCTCACGGGGCCTCCGCACCCAAGCACAAGGCTGCTGCTCACTGGGAAACAACGAGGAGCTGCCGCCCCCAGGCCCACGCGGCTGTGGCAGGAGGAACCCAGACAGCTGTCCTGAGACCCGCAGCTGTCGTGAGCAACACCGCAAGCAGTGAGTGGGTTCCCTTTTCTATCTGTTTTTTAAAAAAACATGCTGGTCAACACCTCTTGTGAAGAAGGATGAAGAAAACTTGGGGGGCGTAGGAAAGGGTAAAGGGGCCAAGTATATGGTGATGGAAGATGATCTGAATTTAGGTAGTGGGCACACACCGCAATATACAAGTCACGTGTCACAGTGCTCATCTGACACATATGTGAGCCATTAACCAATGTCCCTCCAATGAATTTAATAAGAAGAGAAAGTTGAAGAAAATGGCTCTCACTGAACCCCACTGAGGTGGAGGGACCTGAACCCTGGCACCCACTGTCCTCCCTGGCAGCCCAGCTCCCGCAACGGAAAGTGAGCAGACCCAGCTGGGGCCCAGTGCTCTCGCACCCAGCGCCCCCACACCCAGCGCCCTCACCTTCTTGGCCTCCAGCATCTTCCCCTCAAACACGTACGAGATGCAGTTCCGAACCACCTCTAGGCGGCGAGCACTGTTGCCATGGAGCCCGCTGCTCCGCTCCAGAATGGCAGCTGGAAAGCAGAGAACGCACTCACCTCTGACCTCACACCCACCTGGGCCACGCTCAGGGCCTCCACCCCATTACGCACTCATAGGGGGCCCTGAGGGCACGGTGGTCCTCCTCTCGGCCTTCACAGCGGGGGGCGCTCCCTGCATCTTGGCCATGGCCTGGTCCACGATCCACTGTACCATGCCCTCATCCAGCCTGGGGAAGGGCCGGGGCGCCCGCCGCAGGTGGCTGGCCTCCCCTGGCCTCTGCACCTTGTGCATAGCCACAGCGGGGTATGGGTTTTCCTGGGGGGCACAGGAGGCGTGGGCAGGCAGGCCAGGGCTCCCAGAGCTCCCAGGGCTGGGGCTGCAGAGTGGCCTCCCGGGCCCCCCACCCCTGTGCTGTCCACTTACGTTTTTGTAGAGCTGCTCCGCCAGCTCCTTGACATGACGCAGGACCCGCTGGGGGTGGGTCTCATCTGCCCGCATCCGCGCCACCCCATGGGCCACCAGCTGTGGAGAGGCAGCGTCAGGCCCTGACCAGGATGGGGAGGGGTGGGGGTTCCTCCCAGCTGGGGCAGGGCAAACCTCATCAAACAGGTCCGTAGGACGGTAGGGGACGCCGCGCTCCGACACGAAGCCTGCAAAGGCCATGCCCTCCAGCACCTTCATCAGGAAGTCATCCTCCACCAGCCCGCGCTGGCCCAGGAAGGCTGCCTGGGGTGCACGAGGAGGTCAGCCCGCAGGCACTGACTGCTGCCCACCCGCTGGGCCCACCCTGATGCCCACCTTGTGGAAGCGGATGACAGGCTCCGGGTGGATGCGGACCATGTGCAGACACCAACGGTAGCCCTGCAAGAGCTGGGCAAAGAGCCGCAGAAAAACGGCCCGCAGCTCCTTGTCCTGGGTCACAGGTGAGTGCAGGTGAGTGCCCAGCCCCTGCACAGGCAGCCCTCACCCTCCACCCACTCCAGGCTCCACCTCCTCAAACCCAAACCCTGGGCTGGCCCTGCCCAGGCCTCCCCAAGCGCCTCAGACCCTCCTCCACATAGAGCACAGGGATGCCTACACCAGCACTGACCACCACTCCTGCTTGGAGCCCTCAGAGCTCAGTGCCCCCCCAAACCCCCGTGGCCAGGGTAGTTGCACTGTGCTGGTGGCAGGCCTAAGGAGAGGGCACAGGAAGGCATGACCCCACCTGCATCTTCAGGGAGGAAGAGGATGTTGTGGGGGGTGGGAAGGCGAGATCCGCCAACTCCAGCTCCGGGTCCAGGACCTGAGCAGCGGAGAGGAGTGCGGTCAGACACACCAGCACAGGGGCTGAGCCCCCGTCCTCCCGTCCTCCCGCCTTCCCCTGCCTGCCCGCAGCCTCACCATGCTCAGCACACTGTGGGTCTGGCTCTGCAGCGGCTCCGGCAGCGGTGGAATGTGTACACACTCGGGGACAGTCACTGTCCCTCCATCCAGGTCAGCCACAATCACATCCAGCTGTGGACCGAAGGCGGCGGGTGGTCAGGGACCCGCAGGCCAGCCAGCAGGGCCTGGAGCATGGGGCGGACACAAGGGGGCCCTCACCAGCTCCTGGGTCTCTGCCTGGAAGGCTGCGTTGACGCCAATGATGAAGGGCGTGGGCGTGCTGAGAACCTCCAGGAGCTGCGCCGGCAGGATGGGCACGTAGGTGAAGCTGCAAAGGCCGGGGCTCAGTGAGGTGAGTGCCACGGAGGAGGGGGCTGGGCGGAGGGGCCAGGCAGAGGGCTGGGCGGCAGCAGGGGCCCGGGGCAGGCACCTGTATCGCAGCGGGAACAGCAGGGCCAGGAGCCCCCGGCAGGCATCTGAGAGGCGCTGGTAGCTCCGGGACAGGAAGAGCACCTTGTGCTCGGTGAGGGCAGCACAGAACAAAGACAGCACATTGGTGATGCCTGAAGGGAGAGGACAGGCTGGCAGGCCCCGCCCCACCCCACCCCACCGCACCCCACGTACAGTGACAGCCTCAACCTCTGACCCCCACCAGGGGAGGAAAGGGCGGCCTGGCAGACGGGCAGCAGGCTCACCTAGCTGGCGGAAGAGCAGGGCCACGCTGCAGCGGCTGATGGGCAGGGAGTCAGTGATTGGGGTCTGGATGACCTGCCGGTCACCTGCCCCTAAAGAGATAGTTCTCTGTGGGAAGAGAGAGGCCAGTGCTCAGGGGCCCTGCCCAGACCTGAGTCAGCCCAGAGCTCTGTGGCCTCAGCAGCCTGGAGGGCTAAGAGGGCCCGAGGTGGGACTGGCCGGGGCAGCGGCAGGCCTGAGGGAAAGGCCACACCAGCCTCTGCTGGCCCGAGCAGCGCTGCAGAGAGAGCTCAGGGCCTCTGACCTGGGGCAGGGACGGGCCTGGGTGGGCAGAAGAAACAAAGAGTCCATACCACTCCGTCCTCAACAGAGTCCAGCTGCACAGGACAGACGGGCAGAAAGACACGGTTAGACACACTCACACATGGCGGCTCGGACAGAGGCTGAGCATCCAGAAGACAGCACACCCAGGGAGCGAGAGGACAGAAACACTGACAGGTGCCAGGTAGAGAGCCAGGCGAGACATGGACACGCAGGCGAGCAGGCAGGCCAAGGAAGGATGGCAGCTGGCAGTGGCACCAAGACACACGCGTGTCCAAGGCCTGGGGCCGTGCTCACCCAGACTTGACGCTGGAGTGCCTACAGCCCCACCCCCACAGCCACGGACACAAGGAGGGCCCAGCAGCTGCCTCAGGACCCACCTGTGAGCCCCCAGCCAGTGGGATGATGCAGGTGAGCAGGTTCCCAACCACGGTCTCCAGGCCCACGCTCAGGCCCTCCACATGGATGGTGTAGATGAGGCCCAGGCTGTTCTGCAAGAGACGCAGCCGAGCATGGCAGCCGCTGGCGGGAGACCCACGCCCACCTCGTGCCCTGGCTACCCGCCTCACCCTGAACACCTCCACGTGGTCCAACCGAGACACCAACACCAGAGTCTTTGGAGCGAACAGCTGGCCAGGCGGGCCGGACGTGCCAGGTGACAGTCGCCCTGAGCCTCCCTCGCCGGCTTCCTCTTCCCTCCCGGCAGCATCCTCCAAGCACACGGCTTCCTGTGGACAGAAGCCTGTTTGCCTGGCTCGCAGGCAGGTCCCATGAACCCAGCGGGAGGACACGGGTGACTTCCGAAACTCCAGGCTCCATGGGGTTAGGCGCCAGGACAGTCACAGACAGGGAGACACACCCAGGGACAGGGGCAGGGGTGCAGCCCCAAGCTGACCTGCGCGGGCTCTGCAGGCTCCCAGAAGGTCAAGCAGGCACAGTAGTGCCGCTCAGAGTTGATGTCAGTGAGGACGGCAACAAAGAAGGTCGGTGGGTTCCTCTCAGGACACAGCTGCCACCCGCTGGGCTGGCAAAACTGTGGGAGGGAAGGGTCAGGGGTCAGCTCCCTCTGCACCCTGCCACGGAGCCTGAGCACAGCCAGGGCCTGGATGCCAGGTTCCAGAGCAGCAGATAGCACCTCCCTGGGCCACCCAGGTGCACCTCACCTCCTGACCTAGCCTGTCCCCCCCAAAAAGGAGTAATAGCCTAGGTGGTGTGTGACACAGGACATGGTCCCCGTAGTGAGGAGGCAGGGATGACAGGATGTGGGCACCAAGCACTCTGCCAGCTAAGCCAGTGCCCCTGCCTCCCACTCTCCAAAGCAGCTCGAACATCTCCTTGTCCCTAGCGGGGCCTGGCCCCCCAGTACCCAGCACCCCACTCACCAGCTCGATGCCCTGAGGGAAGGGGTTATCCTCCCAGTCCTTCTCCGGGAAGCGCTGCAGGATCTGGCCCTGGCCTTCCCCACTCCCTGAGAACAGGAGCAGAGAGTCAGAGCACCTGCCACCACCACCCCCACCCCACCAGGCAGGATCCTCAAAGCCCAGGCTGGATACATCCCCGCCCCATCCTAATCTGGCACCCGGCTCGCCTCAACTCCCAGACCTATAATTTCCCTAAAAATAATCTTGAGACAGGCCGCTAGGCAGCCACAGACCCCAGGGCCACCAGAGGCAGAGAGAGCCCTGCTATGGGACGGGGCCTCCCTCTCTCGCTCCTACTCTCAGGCCTGGCCCCAGTCAACGCCCTGCACAACCCACTGCAGCCTGCACGCAGCCGACTGCACAGCACCCCCCCTCCAGCGAGGGGCGATCCTTCCAGACCGTCCCACGGCCAACCCCCAGCCCAGGCACTAGGCCCTCACGTCTGGTCTGACAGGTAAGCACCAGGACAGTGGGTGCCCGACAGCCCAGCATCCAACCCTGTTCCCTGGCTCGGCCTCACTCAGCCAAGGCTCACTTGAGAGGCACAGAGGTCTCACACGCATTGTCTGTAGGGGAAAGACCACAGTGCCCACTGCCTCCGAGACAGAGCACCCACCCCTGAGCTCTGAGGAGTGCAGAGGATGGCACAGGGGGCCGCTGTGCACGCAGCCACCCCAGGGTCAGGGAGGAGGGCTGGGGCAGGAGGCCCATGTCCCTGCTTGTGTCCCGGGGAAGCTGCCCCCCAGCCTAACTCACAGAGACCCATCCACTCCTTGGAACCAGGGCCCACTATGCCCTCTCATCTACTTCCCCCACTCTGTGCCCGGGCACTGCTCCAGGCCAAGGTCACATCAGTGGCGCTTACTCATCCCAGAGCCGAAGCGGAGGCATGACCAGGCCGCTGGGGGACCCTCGCCTCTTGGGACTCTGGCAGAAAGGACACAGTCCTGTTCTTCCTTCAGCTCCCACCCCGCAGGGCAGCAGAGTGAACCAGGAAAAATACAAGCTCCCCACCTTCACCTCCCACACACGACCCGCAGGCCCGCCCCTGCTTGGCGCAGCTGCCCAGGGCAGCAGAGAGCGGGCCAACAGGTGAGGGTGGGCCAGTCCTGAGGCCAGAAAGCACCCTCTCAGGAGACCACCTCCCGGTCCTCAGGCAGCACCAAGGTCGGCAACAGGAGGTTCCGGCTGGCGCTGGAGGTGGTGCTGGAGATGGCGCTGAGGGGCCCTGACTGACTAACAAAACCTCAGCTTCCTGCTCCCCTCCCCCTCCCAGTAGACACTCAGAGATAAGGTGGCAGACAAGATGAGATGGGGAAAAGGGACAGATGTCTGCTGGTGCCACAGATATGCCCACAGCACCCACCCCCCCCCTCCAAAGGGCCACCCTTGCCCGGGCCAGGCTGGCATGCCCTAAGGGATGGCTCCTTCCCCCAAGCTCTCCCTGGAGGGCAGACTGGTGTGGGGCTCCAAACCACATCTGGGCCCAGGTCTGGCTGACACCTGGGGCTCACCCAGCTCTTGCCACGAGGCAGAGGCGGAGGAAGGAAGGGGGGTATGTGCAGCTCTGCCCCACAGCCTCCCTCCCAGGCCAGGCAGGCAGACAGCTCTCTCGGCAGCCTCTTTCCCCAGGATGTGAACAGAGTAGCTGCCCGTTGTCCACCGTCCCCTCCCCTCCTGCACTTGCAGGCTCCACCCTCCGAAGAACCAACTGGCGGCTCCTCCTCAACTACCTACGGGGCAGGTGGCTGGGCTACGAAGACCCCAAACTTGATCTTCAGGTCTTAGCCGCAACAGCGTCCCTTCCTTCCTGCAGGCCCTGCCTCCCTCCACCGATTCCTGTACACCTGCTGGCTGGCTGGGCCCAATGGGAGCTCCGTGAGCAAGAAGCTCTGTGTATCCATCGCACACCTGAGCTTGGCACAGACCACAGCCTAATTAGGGCTGAATGCACTCAACTGACACCACCACCATCCGCCCACAGCCAGCCCCCCTCACACCCCACAAGCAAGCAGGTTCCTCAGTCAGAGTGCAGGGCAGCTTCCGGAGCCGGGGTGCTCCAGGCATGCAGGCCTCCCCGGAAGGACACGCGGTAGAGAGGCCTGGCTCTCCTGACCCCTTGGAGACCCCAGTGCACACCTCAGTCTGTGCTGGCAGGGGCCAGGATGCAGCTTGGCTATGGGCCCACACCCTGAGGCAAGGGTGGGTTCTGCCATGTCTCCCAGCACCCCCATCCGAGGGAGCCCTGTGGCCATGGAGGTGACCTGCTGCTGCTCCTTGCCCCACTAGAGCTGCCCCTACCCCAGGGACCAGCACAGCCCTGCGTCACAGGGTGGGGGAGAGGGGATGGGGGGGTTAGAAGGAAGGGCACTAGGTCCCCTGAGACAAAGACAGGGACCAGACTTCCTGGCGAGGGGCAGGAGAACACAGGGCATGCGTTCTGTCATCTGCTGGCAGCGCCCGTCACCAGTGCTGGGCTAGCCTGCACTGTGGGCAGAGGCCAGGGAGGGTGCACACACCCTGGGACCAGCCCAGCCATAGGAAGAGCAAAGGCAGGCAGCGCCCTCCTACTCCCCACGCCAGCCACAGCTCAGGACCCATGCAGAGGGGCTGCGGCCTCACAGGGGCTGGGCGCTCTGGAGCCTCATAAGCACAGCTCACAGCCTCCTCAGTCAGGTCACACCAGCTCTGACCCAAGGCCTAGGACCCTTTGACTCCCAGGTGGGAGCTGGGAGCCAATCGAGGCCACCCAAACAGCCCCAACCTGCTCCAGAGGGAGGGCAGCACATGGGTGGGGAGAGGGATGGGGCACAGGAACGTGGCAGCTCAGCTCAGTCAGGACTGAGAGGCGCCAGGCCATGGGATGGAAGGGGGGGACCAGGAGGGTCCAGCCCCTGTCACTCAGCCACTTGGTCAGGTCAAGTGCATCTCTGGCTCCCAAAGACACACCCAGCACTGGCCACGTGGCATTAAGTCAGCAGACACTGCCAGAGCCCTCCCAGGCCGGGAGGTAGTCAGAGGTGATCTGTCTGGCACCTGAGATGCTCCCAGCCCAGCCCAGGGTGCCCTTATTGGTGCGGAGCTGTTCCCGCTCACCAGGGGAGGGGCATGCACCCTCTTCGATGAAAGAAGGGGTCCATCCTTCCCCCCTCTCTCCCTCCCTCCTCCCTGGATAGGTCCGCCAGGTCGTGCCCATGAAACCAAGATGCTCTCTCTCCCTCTGGTAAGACTCTGGGACTCAGCACCCAGGCCCTGCATCCAGCAGCTCCAGACAGGATGTCCAGGTCCAGACCAAGACAACCACATCTCCCCAACCCCTCCACCGAACCCAAGGACCCTGCATCCCTGCCCTAATGTCCTAGGCCTTCAGCACACAAGGCCCCTCCTCCTCCCATGGAGGTGCCCATTCCCTCTGTGCCTAGGGGTGTCCACACACCTGCTGCACGCCATTAACAAGACACCCACCACTTCCTGGAGCTGCCATGTGAACAGCTCCATGTGTGTGTCCATCTCATGCTCATGGCAGCCTGGCAGGTCTGTGTGACTCATCCCATCTGCAGATGAGGAACCTGGGGGGCAGAGGGCCTGAAGACCGCCCAAGGTCACAGAGCTAGCAAGTGGCGAAGCAGGGACTGCTGACCCCACACAGTGCTCCTCTGCCCTTGGCCCCACAGCAGGCACCCAGCGCGTGGGCTTGTTCCTCACAGGGATGGACGAGTCCTGCCAAGGGAAGCCCTGACCCCCAAGGCAGTGGACAGCCTGGGAATCACCCCTTCCTGCCACTCACGGTAAGTGGGCACTGTGGGCTCCCGTGTGTCAAAGGGCACATGTTTGTGGGGTGCCTCCTCTTGCCTCCCTCATATTCACCCTCAACGCCCCACGCCTGCTGTCAGCATGGCCTCTGCCTCCTCGGACCCCACCCACACCACCTTCAGCGTCCTCAGCCTCCCAGCCTGCTCTGCACACACAGCCCCTACCCACGCCCCTCACGGGGGGCCAGCCTTGCTCCCCGGATCCCACGCACCCCTCTGGCCTGTACTCCACTGACACTGCGCCCCCGTGCCCAGGATGGTTCTCGCCCGTGAGAACTCCACCTCTGGAGGAGAAGACATGCTCCTCGCCAACATGGTCGGTGTCAGGGGTGCACTCAGACAGCCGGGAACAGAGAGGGGCAGCGAGTCCCGAGTGGGAGTGCCCTGAGGAGGGTCTGCTGTGGGCAGGGCCCAGCAGGCAAGGAGGAGAGGAAGCCTGGGTCCTGGGTGGTGACAAGCAGCAGGACTGACAGAGGCTCAGGGTGCAGCCCGGCCTGACCACAAGCCACCCCCGACGACACACTGCCCCCGCACGCCCAGCCCCGCTAGTGGGTCTGGGACCGGGCACCCAGCCTCTCTCCCCGGAGCCGCTGTGCAGGGGCACCAGCCGGGAGACCTGGGTGGGCAGCGGAGAGTGAGGTCAGGCACACAAAGGGCTGGCAGGGCCTGGCACAGGGCGCGCTCCCCGGGCGCTGCCTCCCGGCTGTTGCTGATGTCATGGCCGGGCTGTGCCCTCCTGTCCCTGCGCTGAAGGGCTCAGACACCGCGCTGACCCCGGACGGGCCCCGCCGGACACGGACAGCGGGCGGCACGCTGACCCCGCCCCGGCCGGGCGTGCAGGCCCGCGGACGTCGGCCCTCCGCCGGCCGGGGATGCTCCTCTCGCTCCCCTTCCTCCCGAAACCCTCCAGCTCCCTCAGCACCTCCGGAGAGCGTCCCCGGAACCCCTCGCCCTCGCCGCACCCGCCCGACCGCCGGGCCCGAGACACCCCGCCGGGCCTGGGCTGCAGGCGGAGGCACCGGGTCGGCGCAGGGGCTCGGGAGCGGACGATCGTGTCGCTGGAGGCAGAGCCGCCCCGCACCGGCCGAGGCGGGGAGCCCGGCCCATCCACCGGGGGTCGGAGGCCGACCGCCCGGGCCCCGCTCTCCTCCCGGCGACGCCGAGGCGCTGCCCGACCCGGTTCTGCCCCGAGGGCGGCGGCAGGCGTGGCCCGGTCCCTCTCACCGCAGCCCGCCTCCGACCAGGGCCCCCCGGACCCGACCCGCGGGCGCGGCAGGTGCCCCGGACGGTCGCGACGCTGGACCGGCGGCCTCGGCCCGGCCGCCCGCCCGGCCGATCCTCTCCGGCCCGGCACTCACCGCGCGGGTGCGGCCCGAACGCCACCAGCACGAAGTAGTCCGCGAGCCGCGCCATGGCGAGGGGCGGGCGGGCTCCGCGGCTCGGGGACGCGAGGGCGGCGCGCTCATGGCCCGGCCCCCACCCCTGCCCGCGCTCTCCGGGCGCCGGGGGCCCGCTCCGCGGCGGCGGCTAGGGCTCCGGCCGCCATCTTCCCAGCCAGCCGGCCCTCCCGGGCGCGCCCTGCGCGTGCGCGGCCTCGCCCCGCCCCCCCTGGGTAGGGCCCGGAGAGGCGCGCTCCCATTGGTCCAGTCGCTGGGGCGGGCCCCGCCTTCACCAGGGCTCCGGCATAGGCCCCGCCCCCAGGCCGCTCAGTGGCTGGCGCCGCCCGAGCGCCGAGCTCCCTCCGCTGCGCTGTCAGCCTTGTGGGTCGGGGGCGGGAGGGCCTGGCGCTGCCCGCGGCCCCCAGATGGGCACAGCGGCGCCCGGGACGCGCCCTCAGGACCTGCCCCCCGCGCCCTGAGGGTCCCCAGCCGAGCGGGGCTCAGCCCCCTGGAGCCCATGCAGGTGGGGGGACCACGGAAAGGCTGCGGCAGGTCCCGCTGCGAAGGGCAGAGTTGAAGGCGTGGCCCTGGAAGCCCGCTGGGTGCACCCTCCGGACCTCGCCATCTTCCCAGCCCGCGCCCTCGAATGGGGACCGGCCAGGGAGAACGAATGGAACCAAACCCAGAGCTGAGAACGGAGCCCAGCAGGCTCCCCGCCCCCGGGGTGCGCAGGCCCAGGCACGGCCTCCTCGATGCTGTTGGCATCGTCCGTCCTGTCCGCTGGCATCGTTTCCGGTCACTTCCAGCCCGAAGGGTCCCGAGCGCCGCCTGAGCCTGGCACTTGGCTTGTGCACAGCGGGCAGGGCCCTGGCAAGTCCTCAGCCTGGCGCCCAAGCCCAGGACGGGCTCTCCCCGACGCTCATGCCCCGAGGAGCCCTCTCAGCGGCATCTTAGGGTCACGTGCAGGTTTGGGGGTTCGCTCTGGACCATGATGCCCCACCGAAGTGTCTTAACAGGTCCCCTCGGGGCTGCTTGCTCCCGCCTGCCTCCTCCCCTCGGGAGGGACTGTGCCTTCCTGCTGCCCCCAGGCCTTCCTGCAGGGAGCCACCCTCCCTGGTCCCATGCCCCCCACCCCGTGTGGCTCCCTCACCTGTCAGCTGCCAATGTCGTGGCCCCCGCCTCTCTGCCTGGGTTTTCACTGTCCCTGTCTGGCAAACCCTAGACACACACAGTCCCGCCCACCCATCTCCTGTAGCCCTGCTCCCCTGACAGTGCAGATGGCCACTGTGATACCATGGCCCAGCCTTGATGGACAACCCCGCTGCCCAGCTGCTGCTGTTTGGTCAGCTCTGCCCCACTCTGCAGTCTCCTCACACCTCTGCCCCCAGCCCCATGGCCCTCCTTCACAGAAAACACAGGAGCCCCCCTATGGTCAGGAAAGTGTTGCATCACCAAACCCCAAGCCCGCCTCCCTTACCCCCACCTCCTTCCACAGCTACCACAGGCTCTGCCAACCTCCTCTCTGCCTCTTGCTGTTGCTCCCCAGACCTCCACGCTCCGTCTTTTCCTCTCCAGTGATCCTTGCCATCAGAGGTAAACGCACTCTCTCACCTTAAGGTACTCTACAAAACTACCTTGGCCCTAGCCAGTTTGGCTCAGTGGATAGAGCGTTGGCCTGTGGACTAAGGGGTCCTGGTTCAATTCTGATCAAGGGCACATGACCAGGTTGTGGGCTCCATCCCCAGTGTGTGTGTGGGGGGGGAGGCATGCGGGAGGCAACCAGTCAGTGATTCTCTATCATCATTGATGTTTCTTTCTTTTTTTAAAAAAATGTATTTTAATGATTTCTTACAGAGAGGAAGGGAGAGGGATAGAGAGTTAGAAACATCGACCAGCACTGGGGATGTGCCCACGCAACCAAGGTACATGCCCTTGACTGGAATCAAACCCAGGACCTTGCAGTCCACAGACCGACGCTCTATCCACTGAGCCAAACCGGTCAGGGCCATCATTGATGTTTCTATCTCTCTCTCCCTTCCTCTCTGAAGTCAAATATATATATATATATACACACACACACACACACACACACACACACTAGAGGCCCAGTGCACAAAAATTTGTGCACTAAGGGGGGTCCCTCAGCCAGGCTTGTGCCCTCTCACAGTCTGGGACCCCTCGGGGAATGTCCACCAGCTGGCTTAGGCCTGCTCCCCAAGGGGATTGGGCCTAAACTGGCAGTCAGACATCCCTCTGGCAGCCCAGCCCGGAAGCCCTTGGGGGATATCCCACTTGCCAGTGGGGAGCAGGCCTAAGCTGCAGTCGGACATCCTTAGCGCTACTTAGCCTTAGAGGCTTAGAGCCTCTCCCGCCTCCACGGCTGTGCTGGCAGCTGGCAGCCTGGCTTGTGGCTGAGCAGAGCTCCCCCTATGGGAGTGCACTGACCACCAGGGGGCAGCTCCTGCATTGAGCGTCTGCCCCCTGGTGGTCAGTGTGTGTCATAGTGACCAGTCACTCCCAGTCATTCTGCTGTTAGGATTAATTTGCATATATTACCCTTTTATTATATAGGATATATATATATATATTTTTTTTTTAAACTGCCCTCGAAGATGTTAGCCCAGCCAGTTGCTTTTCTTGCCTTGCATGAATTTCTCTAAAGCACTGCCTGCCTGCTGTGGCCCAGGGCCCACTCTCCAGGGGCACCTCCATCAGTGGGCAGCTCTTCGCAGCCAGCCCACCACTCCCCAGAAATAGCTCCTCCGAGGAGGCTGAACGAAGGAACCCCCGAGGACACAGGAACATCACAGACAAGTGCTGTGCAAGGGGCTGTGACATCACAGAGGGGCCCGCTAACGGTGCAAAATAAGCAGCCTGTGGCCAGAGGGCGCCCTGTCTGTGGGCTTTTGGGGAGATAGGGCCTTGGGCCCATGTGTCGGCAAGTGTCCTGACGAATGCAGTGAGCCCTGGGCCCACACCTCACTGAGACTCATCTGCACCTCTCGGGTTAAAACCTCATGGAGCCCTGGAGGCGTGGCTCAGCAGGGTGGGCGCTATCCCGTGCACCCAGCCAGGTGCATGCCCGGGTTGCAGGCTTGATCCTTGGTAGGGGGTGTGCAAGAGGCAGCATATGGATGTTTCTCTATCAATGCTTTTCTCTCTCTCCCTCTCCCTTCCTCTCTCTCTGAAATCAATGAAAACATTTTCTTTAAAGCAACTCATGGAGACAGGAAATTTCCGTCATTGGTGGGTGAGTAATGTGATCACATTTGTGTTTTGGATGGACAGTCTGGCAGCGGTGTGGATGACAGATGGAGGCAAGGAGTGGAAGGGGGGTGGTGAGGAGAAGCTGCAGAATCATGCCCCCAGGTCCTCCAGGCCCCCTTCCCTGCCTGTCCCTTCACAACTGGCATGTCACATTCTGTCCTCTCCGCACTCTCCTTAGACAATGCTCACACGCCCACCTGCCCCAAGCCTGGCCATCTCCATAACTCCCAAAACTGTCTCTCCCTGACTGCAGCCCCCACCCCCCCACCAGTGAGACACCTCTGCCAGGACGGCCCCAGGCAGCTAACCGTCCATTCTCTCTAGCGACTCCCTGCCTGTCTCAGTTCCTCTCTGACCCATCCACTCTGTCCCCACCGCACCCTCCCCCGGCACGCAGCCCCCACCTTCATGCTGAACTCCACTTGTCTGCTATACATGTGACCGCACCCTACACTGTAAAAGTAAACAAATAGAAGTGGGGTTACCTGCCGATACTCCCTACCTTCCTCAGGGTACAAACCGAGCTCTTCACTGCGGCACCTGCTCAACACTTGTGGGCCCCTTCATCCAGCACATGTTCACTGAGCTCCCAGGGTGTGCTCAGCAGGAGGCATGGAGGGGGCAGGTCATTACAGGAGCCTGACGGAGGGGAAGAGACTGGGGAGGGTCTGAAGGATGAGGGGAGAGGGATAGACTCAGAGATACTCAATCATCCAAGAAAGAGCGATGGACCCAGCCAGTGTGGCTCAGTGGTTGAGCGTCGTTCTATGAACCAGGAGGTCACGGTTCGATTCCTGGTCAGAGCACGTGCCTGGGTTTCAGGCTTGATCCCCAGTCGGGGGCGTGCAGGAGGCAGCCGGTCCATATTCTCTCTCATCATTGACATTTCTAACTCTCCCTCTTTCTCTATGAAATCAATAAACATCTATTTAATAAATAAAAATAAAGGATCCTGCTATCCACACGAACATCATGCAGCCAAAGAGGAAGGATGGGCTCCTAGCACTGGCCAGCCTGCACATCCCCACACAGAACTGGGAACAGAGATACTGTGTGGCTTTTGGAAATTTAAAATATCTATTATAACTCACTGCATTTAAAAAAAAAAATAAAAAGAAAGAAAGAAAGAAAGAAAGAAAGAAAGAAAGAAAGAAAGAAAAGGGTCCATGAAGCCAGCCACAGAACACCGCACGTGGGAGCAGGGCCAACAGTGGGAAGGTCGGGAAGGCTCTGTGCGGACAAGTGTTTTCAGCTACTGGTGCCTGTGTACTCAGGTGACGCTCACACAGGCCTGGTGAGCAAGGGAGAGTCGGGAGTGGGGTGCCCACCCGGGGCGGTGCAGGAGCCCACAGGGGGGCGATGGAGACCTGGCTCTCTACTTGTTTAAGTTGCTCACAGGCATTATTTAGTCCTTCAGTCCTCAGGGGACAAAGTGCAGCCTCTTAGGAAACCAGCTGCTGGGGCTGAGGGGTCTTGAACTTGTCTCTGTGGGGAACCGAGTGCTCAGTCGGCTGTGCTTCTGCAGGGCTGCTGGCCAGGCCCCAGGGTCACTCTTCGGCCCCAACATTTGTGGGCTGGGACACCGTCCCCCCCCCTCCCCCAGAGGAGAGGGGGTGGGTGAGGTGAGAACCAGCCCTTCGGACCACACCCCTCCGGCACCACTCTGCCTGGGAGGCTAGGGAGGCTGGGGAGCCGGTGGAAGGGGGAAGTGGGGGGCTGGGGAGGCCTGAGGAGGGCGTCCCGCCCCACCCACCTTCCCTGTCCACTCCCCGGGGAGGCTATTTGGGTCCGGAGTTGCCCGGAATCCGTCCTAAGCAGGACCTGCTCACTGCTGGTCGCAGGTGCCAGCCCACCCGCCCCACACGGAGGGCTCCCCACAGAAGGGTGGTGCAGCCCTCCACACCCTGCACCTGCCCGCTCGCCTCGCCACCTGCCGCCATGGCCTGGCTCCTGCCCATCACCCTCGGATGCCTCAGCCTCTTCTACTTGCAGCTCCCAGGCGCGCTGTCCCACGGCCAGGGCAGAAGCCGGCAGCCCTCCTGGCCCAGGTGAGTGGGGCACAGACCAGCCCGTCCCCTGCCCGAAGTTGCAGAAATCAGAGCACCTGGGAGGCCCCGCTGCCCAGCCCCTCCCCAGCACCCTCCTCCCGCCCCTTGTCCCCCCTCACCCCCATGTTGGGGAAACCCCCCTGCTGCTAGGGCTTACCCTCAAAATCAAGGGCCAGCCCCCAGCCTTCAGCAAATTCTGGTCAGTGCAAGAGCCCCTCCCAGGGCTCCCCTCCTTCCCCAACGAGAGGTCGGCCAGGGCAGCAGCTGCTGGAGGATCCCCAGGCCTGCCACCTCCTCCCTCCGCAGGAAAGGCTGAGGGGGAGCCACTGGCCCTGAGCACAGTGACCCTTAGAAGCCAGGGGGCCCTTTGCCCAGGAGGCGCGGGTGAATGGGACAGGGACCTGGGCTACTGAGTGGCTGAGTAGCCAGATCCCAAGCCCTGAGCCCCAGGAGGACCTGGGCTCCTCATGGCATTCTCCAGACAGAAATCGGGTTGTCAGGTTTACTTCCTCTGTCTCCCCTGCAGGGCCCCTCCAGCCAGGACCCTTGCCAGCGGCCTACAGCCCCAGCACCCTGCACCCCGGCCTGTGATCTACAAGCCACCCCAAGCCCTGTGGCCACAGAGGGGCGCCAGTCTGCCCCTTGCCGTGGGTCAGCTTCTCCGGAGTGGTCCCCGTCGACACTTGGGTCCCCCAAGGCCCAGAGCCCAGCTCCTTCGGGTGGGCTGTGTGCTGAGCACCTGCCAGGTACAGAACCTCAGCCACCGCCTATGGCAGCTTGTGGCATCGGCCGGTCCCCGGGACCCAGTCCCCATGGACCCCAGCAGCCCCCACAGCTATGGCTGAGGTGGGGCAGGCCATGCCCTAGCCAGATGCTGCTCCCCAACCCCAGAGCAGCAGCTCAGCCCAGCCCCAGGCCAACCCCCAGGGCTCCCACAGACAGCAGAGACCCTCCCCCCACCCACCCCCCGGGTGCTGCAGCGAGCTACCTTGAACTGCTTTGGACCCATCAACCAAGCACACGTGTGGCCCCAGGCAGGTCTGCAGGCAGAGTCCGTATGCCCCAGGGTCTGTGCTCGCAGGAGTGGGCACGCTCAGGGGACAAGTGTGCCGTTGAGGTGGCCGGCAGCATCCCACGTGGGAAAGGGCTTCAGAGGGAAGAGGGCTTCTCAAGGTCACAGAGCAGAGGTCAGTCCTGAGCACCCAGTGCCACCACCTCGGGGCCAGCGGGTGCCAGGGGCCGTATTGGTCTGGTGTGGCCCTCTCCCTGCCGGACCTCAGATTAAACCCTGGCTTTAGCCCAGCCAGCGTGGCTCCGTGGTTGAGCATCGACCTATGAACCGGGAGGTGATGGTTCAATTCACGGTCAGGGCACGTGCCCGGGTTGTACGCTCCATCCCCAGTGTGTAGTGTGCAGGAGGCAGCCAATCAATGCTTCTCTTTCATCATGGATGTTTCTCTCTCTCCCTTCCTCTCTGAAATCAATAATAAAAACATATTTTAACAAAAAGAGCCACACGGTGTTCTGGGGCAGAGCAGAACAGACACCGTTTTCCATGCCCAGGGTCAGGCAGGCTGGCTTGTAGACAAGACCTCCCAGCCGAATAGTTCTATGAAATCAGAACCACCACCACCTCCCGGGGGTTGGGGATGGCACACAAGAGTGGGGGCTCCACAGGCAACCCAGACTCCCTAACCCCCCCGCCCCGCCCTGCCTACTCTGGGGACTCGCTGGGACCTGCTGTCCCCAGCGTGTCAGGACCCTGGGAGGGTACGGTGCACAGCAGTGTGCATGGAGCTCCTTACACATTATGACTCAGAGCCTGTCAGGGGTTCGAAGTCCTGATACCCCGCGTCATAGGGGCATGACCCGGGGTCCAGGAAGTGTATTTAGCAAACACTCCACGGAACAGAATTTGCCCATATTTGCCCCTGTCACCCCTTCAGCCACCCTGTGAGGGGGCACAATCATGATCCCAACTCTAGGGGCAGACACTGCAGCCACAGAGGTCAGGGACAAAACCACAGTTAGGGCCTAGCTGGTGTGGCTCAGTGGATAGAGCGTCTGCCTGTGGACTAAAGCGTCCCGGGTTTGATTCCAGTCAAGGGCACATGCCCTGTTGTGGGCTCGATCCTCAGTAGGGGGCGTGCAGGAGGCAGCCGATCAAGGATTCTCATCATTGATGTTTCTCTTTCCCTTTTCCTTCCTGTCTGAAATCAATAAAAATATATTCAAGAAATAAACAACTACAAAAAAACAAATAAAACAACAACCCACAGAGAGTGTAGAGGCCGCCCCAAAGCAGCTGAGAGAGTCTGGAACCCATGGGCTGGCGTCGGAGCCAGTGCCTTTGGTTACTGAGGGGTGTCGGTGAGGCAGGCAGGCAGGGAGGGCGTAGGAGAGGGGCTGGGAATGAGGAAGACAGAGTTGGGGCAAAGTTCTGGGCTTGCCTGTGGCCTGGTCCTGCTCACGGATGTTCCCCAAGATGCACCCCCTCATGGTAACCAGGCTGCCAGGCCCCAGGACTGCACCTTGGTGTCCTGGCCAAGACCCTCCCCCAAGCCTTGGGTGGCTGTTCCTTGAGGCAGGACGGACTGTTGACCTTAACGCTTGGCTGTGCCGCATCACGAGGTCACCTGCTGTGGTCAAAGCATCACACCTGGTATCCTCTGGCGCCTGAGCTCCAGGCCATGCCCCAGCCACCTACCTCGCACCCCCTCCTTGGAAGTCTGGAGGCAGCACCCAGCTCCCCAGTCCCCTACCCACGGCCTTCTTGCAGCTCCTGCTTTAGCCAAACCTCTTGTTAACCTAAAATAGAAAAGGCCTTTCAATGTGAGAGATAAGCTTTTATTTGAGATTTTTTAAAAAGCTATTTCCGAATCACTGATTCTGGCAGAAACCCAAATCATGCTCTGCTTAGGAGACCACGCAATGGGTGCTTACGAGGTGGGAGGGACCGTGATGTCCACAGAAGGAAGGCGCTGCTGTTGGTGCCGACAGCAAGGCAGAGTGACGCTGACTCACTGGTGTTTCACTTCCAGTCCTGCTGTCACCGTCCAGTAGTCGGCACACCTGCTTTCTCGTCATCTCTGCACGCAGTTCTCTGGGACACAGGCTGCCCTCTGCCCCGTTCTCACATCCAGAGATCTGAGGCGTAAGAGGGTCCAGGCAGTTCCTCCAGCTCCATTTATGGTTTATTCACATTCCCCCTTGTCATCAAGGTCTTTCTTTGAGAGCTTCCTGGTCCGTCCTCAGAAAGCAGCCTCATTGGCTCTCCATTGCCCAGGGGCTCTCTGGGGTGTGCTGCGCCCGGGTCCCTCCTTGGCCCCCAGGAAGACTTATCCCCGTGTACCACATCCCACAGAAGCAGGAAGTGGCTTTGTTTCTGGAGCCTCAGGCCACATTCAAGCAGCAAGAGCTCTGTCGTATTTTCCTTTTTTAAATATATATATATACACTAGAGGCCCAGTGCACGAAATCCTTGCATGGTGCGTGTGTGTGTGTGTGTGTGTGTGTGTGTGTGTGTGTGTCCCGCATCCTCTCCAGTCTGGGACCCCTTGAGGGATGTCCGACTGCCTGTTTAGGCCCGATCCCGGTGGGCAGTCAGACATCCTTCTCATAATCGAGGGCTGTTGGCTCCCAACAGCTCGTCTACCTGCCTGCCTGATTGCTTCTAACTGCTTCTGCCTGCCAACCTGGTCACCCCCTAACCACTCCTCTGCCAGCCTGATTGGTGCCTAACTGCTCTCCTGGTGGCCTGATTGCCCCTAACTGCCCTCCCCTGCTGGCCTGGTCGTCCACAACTGCCCTCCCCTGCAGACCTGGTCCCCCCCCCCCCAGCTGCCCTCTCTTGCAGGCCTGGTTTCTTCCAACTGTCCTCCCCTGCTACCTGATTGCCCACAACTGCCCTCCCCATGTTGGCCATCTTGTGGTGGCCATTTTTTGTTGGAGTGATGGTCAATTTTCATATTACCTCTTTATTATATAGGCTATTTTATTTCAGAGAGGAACGGGGAGAGAGAGAGAGAGAGAAAGAGAGAGAGAGATGGGAACATCAATGATGAGAGAGAATCACAGATCGGCTGTCTCCTGCACACCCCACACTGGGGATCGAGCCAGCCACCCGGGCATGTTCCCTAACCGGGGATCAAACCCCGACCTCCTGGCACATGGGTGAATGCTCTACCACAAAGCCATGCCGGTCACATGACTCATTTTGCTCTGTCTGCCCCTTCTTTGGAGAACGTCAGTGCCAGGCAGGTGGGTTTGTGCGTTTGGACCCTGCCATGTCTGCAGTACCAGACCTGGCCCAGTGCTGCTTGAATTCATCTCTGCCTGGACTCGAAACAGAGCCTCTCACCCTAAGAGCCAGACAGACACCCACCTTCCACCTTCAGCAGACTTCAGTCGGGCTCCTCTCAGTCCCTACCCCCTCCCGTGGCCTCGCCTGGTACACACAGCGGCCCCACCCTCACGTCTCATCGCCCTGCCCTGCCTTCAGCAAGAATCCTGTCCTGTCAGTTTAGTAAGAACCTCGACTCCTATGTCTCCTCTCAGCACCTTTCTTCCTCGGACCCTCCACCCTCCTCTTCCAGGAGAGACTTGCAGATCAGGAGAGGCTGCTGCAGACCCCACAGTGGCTGATCACAAGCTGGTGCTCGTTCTGACATCAGCTGGCGCCTCCCTGCCTCCGCCGTGTGCCTGGAACAGGCCCTTGTCTGGACCTGGTCACTCGTGTACGGTGATTTCTGTACAGTGATTTCTGTACCAGGGAGCATTCCTGTGCTAGTCCCGGGACTCCCCACCCCGGGCCCTGTCTTGCGCTCTGGCCCCTGCCAAGCGGGATAGGGATGTGTTCGGTCTTGCAGCCGCCCACGACTTGCCTCCTGTGTACATGTCGCTTCATAAATCCCACTAGTGAGTGGCGGCCTCTTGCTTCGGCCTTTCCCTGCCCTCCGTGGGCAGAGGTGGGTTTCCAGGCAGGGGCTTTCCCTGCATCTGCCTGTGGGAACACCTTGCCCCTCTGCTCCTGGCTGTCCTTGCTGTATTCTGGTGGAGCCCAACTAGTAACATCTCCCTTCCCATTTTAAGTGTCAGAATAGCCCTGGCTGGTGTGGCTCAGTGGTCGAGCACCGACCTATGAACCAGGAGATCACTGTTGATTCCGGGTCAGGGCACGTACCTGGGGTTGCGGACTTGATCCCCAGTATGGGGCGTGCAGAAGGCAGCTGATCGATGATTCGCTCTCATCATTGATGTTTCTATCTCTCTCTCCCTCTCCCTTCTTCTCTGAAATCAATAAAAATATATTTAAAAAATAAGTAAAAGTGTTAGTGTTTATTTTTTTAAAATTCTTTATTGTTTAAGATATTACATATGTCTTTTTGCCCCATTGACCTCTCCCTCCTTCTTTTTTTTAAAAATATATTTTTATTGACTTCAGAGAGGAGAGGAGAGGGAGAAAGAGATTTAAATATATTTTTATTGATTTCAGAGGGGAAGGGAGAGGGAGCGAGAGATGGAGATATCAATGATGAAAGAATCATTGATCAGCTGCCTCCCGCACGCCCCTCACCGAGGATGGAGACCACAACCCAGGCATATGCCTGACCAGGAATTGAACCGTGACCTCCTGGTTCGTAGGTTGATGCTCAACCGCAGGGCCACACTGGCTGGGAAGAGTAAGTGTTTCTGGAACACGGCCCTGCCCAGAATCCCAGGTGCCTGAGGGATGGGGGTGGCAGGGGTCCCACGGCCTGTGGGGAGGGCCCGTGGGACACAGCGCAGGACACCCTAAGCGGCCAGTTGTCCGGGAGGAAGTCCGGAGCTCAGGCAGGAGGGGTTGGGTCGCTCCTGTGCTGACCCATCAACTTGCTGAGCCAGGAGGAGGTTGGATAGTCATTTATTACCGAGAGCCCAGGCCAAGGGGCTGGGAGGTGTCCAACCTCTTATGTAACCTGTGGGCATATATAAGGGCACACGGCCTTTGGGATGCTTGCCCACCTGCAGCTCTGCTCCCTCTTAGGATGAAGGTGGCTGTGGTGAGTCCCCAGGCCCAGTCCCAATGGGTCCTGCTGACCACTCCCCGGTGTCCCCTCCCTGCTGGTGCCCGCCAGCCTGCTACTCCTCTTGTGGTCCTGCTAGGCAAGAGGCAAGTTGTGGGCAGCAGTGTGCCCCAGTCTGGGAGGGAAGTTCAGTGGGTCTGTGCTCCTCCCCAGAAGCAGGCGCCCTGCTGACATCCGCTCTGCAGACTAGAACTCACCAAGGCCTCCGGCAGGTACCAGGGCCAGAGATGGGTGTGCTGCGGTGTGCCTCACTCTGGGGCAACCACTGGCCTCTGCTGCCGACCCCCCGCATAGTTAGTCTCATGCCCTCGAGGGGGTCCCCACTGCCTCCTGGAGCTGGCATCACAGTGAAATGAGCTCAATCCCCACCCATCCAGGGCCCAGACCCTTCCCTGGTCTACAGGCCTGAGGGGGACCCGGAGGCGGCCAAGGACAAGGGCAGCTTCCGGAACTACACCGTGAGGACCCTGCCCTGCCCTCACCCATGGGTCCTGACCCCGAGCTCCCCACTCCGGCTTTATCCCCCTGTGTTCCCTTCCTGCCCCCCACTCTGGCCCCACCCTAACCCATGTTTCAGGCCCACCCCACCCTTCCCACCCCTTCCCTGGGGAGGGCAACACTCGGTGCAGGGCCAGGGCCGGCCCTTGGGCAAGGCCCCTTTCACACCTGTGAGACCAGCCCTGGGAGAGGGGGGCAGTGGACCCCCGGGCTGTGAAGGGCAGGGGGTGGCAGCTGGCTGGCTGACGCTCTGGCTTGCAGTGTGGCCCGCTCCTGGACCGCGTTTTCGCCACCTACAAGCTCATGCACACGCACCAGACGGTGGACTTCGTCCGGAAGAAGGTACTGGCTGACCCTCTGCGGAAGCTCCGAGGGTGGATGCCCTCCCCCTTGGTCCCGTCTCCAGTGCAGGGCCTGGCCTGGCCCGTGGGCCTGCTGACTCGGTCCTTCCGGGCCAGCACGCCCAGTTCAGGAGCTTCTCCTACAAGAGAATGACCGTCCTGGAGGCTGTGGACATGCTGGATGGGCTGGTGGACGAGTCGGACCCAGACGTGGACTTCCCCAACTCCTTCCATGCCTTCCAGACTGCCGAGGGCATACGGCAGGCCCACCCCGACAAGGGTGCGCCCCCACCTGTCCCTCCCTGGCTGTGGTGGGGAAGGCACTGCCTCTGGGGCTGGGTGGGCAGACAGGGTGCCTTTCCCTGCAGGCCTTCCCCAATCCTGTCCCTCCCCTGCCCTGATCCCACCATCCCCTGTTCCTCTTCCTCCCAGACTGGTTCCACCTTGTGGGGCTCCTGCACGACCTGGGGAAGGTCCTGGCTCTGGCGGGGGAGCCCCAGGTGAGGGCAGGGATGGAGGGGGCATGGGCGGGGCTGGGACAGCCTTAGCTCTGGGCTTAGGACACCCACTTGACGGGTAAGCAAGTCGTGCCCACCCATGGCTGCCTGTCCCTCCGCAGTGGGCGGTCGTCGGCGACACCTTCCCGGTGGGCTGCCGTCCCCAGGCCTCTGTGGTTTTCCACGACTCCACCTTCCAGGACAACCCCGACCTCCAGGATCCTCGATACAGGTGCTCCCATCCCTGCTGGTCCTCCACAGGCTGCTTCTTGGTCTTATTTTTCAAATATAATATATTTGTATTAATTCCAGAGAGGAAGGGAGCGGGAGAGAGAGAGAAACATCAATGATGAGAGAGAATCATGGACTGGCTGCCTCCTGCATGCCCCACACTGGGGATGGAGCCCACAACCTGGACATATGCCCTGACCGGAATCAAACCATGACCTCCTGGTTCATAGGTTGTTGCTCAACCACTGAGCTACACAGGCTGTCCCAGGGCACTTCTGAGCCCCCCACCCTCCCTCTCTCCCTGCAGCTCGGAGCTCGGCATGTACCAGCCACACTGTGGGCTCGAGAACGTCCTCATGTCCTGGGGCCACGATGGTGAGGCTGGCAACAGGCTGGCATTGCCAAGGAGGGGGCTGCCCCCCGAGGTGCCTGGTGGTGACTCCTCTCTCCCACAGAGTACATGTACCAGGTGATGAAGTTCAACAAGTTCTCCCTGCCCCCCGAGGTAGGTGTGGGGAGGGGCCACCCCGCCTGCCCGCCCACCCAGCCTGGCGCTCACTGGAGGTGGCCTCTTCCTGTCCCCAGGCCTTCTACATGATCCGGTTCCACTCCTTCTACCCGTGGCACACGGGGGGTGACTACCGGCAGCTGTGCAGCGAGCAGGACCTGGCCATGCTGCCCTGGGTGCGGGAGTTCAAGTACAGCCACCCCCACGGAGACTGGGAGGGTGGCGGGGGGCGCGGTTGTGGGTCTCCCCTGAGTCACCGTCCCTTCTTCGCTGCAGCAAGTTTGACCTCTACACCAAGTGTCCCGACCTTCCGGACGTGGACCAGTTGCGACCCTACTACCAGGGCCTCATTGACAAGTACTGTCCCGGGATCCTGAGCTGGTGACCGGTCGCCCGCCCTGCCCTGGTTCCCTGGGGGACAGCCTGTGTTAGACACGGGGACAACCCACCCCAGCCTCCCTTGGGAACCTGTCTGCCGTCCTTGCTCCCCACCTGTGACCTCTCGTTCGGTGGCAATAAAGACCTAGAAGCAGCCCTCGCAGTTTGGCTCAGTGAATAGAGCATCAGCCCTCGGACCGGACTGAAGGGTCCCGGGTTCAATCTCGGTCAAGGGCGGGTACCTTGGTTGCAGGCTTCTCCCCGGCCTGGGCTCTGGTCGGGGCTCCTG
>PVJC01001262.1:48387-97395 GCA_004026665.1 Murina feae
ATTAAAAAAAAAAAAAAAAAAAAAAAGGAAAAAAGAAAAGAAAACTAAAAAAACACACAAAAAAACAAAACACTAGAAGCAGCTGGGGCTGGACCTCACTGAGCCCTGTGTATCATGTGCAGGGGGGAGGACCCGGCCTCGTGGACATGTGTCCTGCTGTGCCTATCACCCTCCCAGCTCCCCAGTGAGAACCTGGGGTCACCCTAGTCGTCACCCCATCCCCCTTTCTCAAAACAGTCACCAAGTCCTCTGGGCTTGATTACCTTACAAAAAGAAACACCTGCCTGGCCAGTGGGGCTCAGTGGTTGAGCATCACCCCACAAAACAGGAGGTCCTGGTTCAATTCCTGGTCAGGGCACATGCCTGGGCTGTGGGCTCGATTACCAGTGCGGGAGGCAGCCAATCAGTGATTCTCTCTCATCATGGATGTTTCTCTCTCTCCCTTCCTCTCTGAAATCAATCTACATAATAAAAGGGTAATATGCAAATGGACCTTAACAGCAGAACCACTGAGAATGACGGGTCACTATGACACACACTGACCACCAGGGGGCAGACGCTCAATGCAGGAGTTGCCCCTTGGTAGTCGGTGAGCTTCCACAGGGGGAGTTCTGCTCAGCCACAAGTCAGGCTGCCAGCTGTCAGCATAGCAGTGGTGGTGGGAGCCTCTCCCGCCTCCTGAGCAGAGCTAAGGATGTCCGACTGGCAAGTGGACATCCCCTGGGAGCCTCCGGGCTGCCAGAGGGATGTCTGGCTGCCAGCTTAGGCCCGATTCCCTGGGGATTGGGCCTAAGCCAGCAGATGGACATCTCCTGAGGGGTCCCAGATTGCTAGAGGGCACAGCCCAGGCTGAGGGACCCCACCTCCCCAAGTGCACAAATTTTTGTGCATCGAGCCTCTAGTAAAAAAATTTTTTTAAAACAGAAAGAAAGAAACACCTCATAGCTAAAGAACACACTACAGAAACACATAACAAGTGCACAGGGTGCAAGCATGAACCACGAATACACACACCAGCCCCCCTGCGCCCCTCCCTCCCCGCCCTTCCTGTGTCCCAGGTGCAGCCCCCATCCTGACTCGGCCATCACCGTCCTCAAGACCACAGCTTGGCTGGCTTCCCCCTGGCAGTTTATTTCCTTGAAGAAAGTGGCTCATTGTCTCAGGCAGTTTCCTTCTGTCCGGGTTTGCTGACCGCAGCCCCCTGGCCTCTGCTAATAATTGCTCACAGTTTTTGGTAATTGGTAAAGGAATGTAGAGGCCTGGTCAGAGTCAGGTGAGGCTTGCTGGGGGCAAGGGTGCTTTGTGGGTGGTGGAGTGCTCTTCGCAGGCTGTGTTCAGCATCATCTAAGAACATCTTAACCCACCAGAGGTCGGACAGCATTCCGCCCTCACTCCTCCATCCTCCCTGGGCCCTGTGGTACCCAGAAGCGCCCCCTACTGCTAGCTGGTTACCGTTTGTGTAGGAAAGGCAAGTACAGGCACATCTTTCTTTTAATTTACCCGTTTGCGACATCTTTCAACGGTGATCAAGTCTTCCTTTTTTTGTTTTAAGAACAAATAGATTTCAGCAAATTTAGGCTTCAGCTCATGGATTTAAAAAAAATATGTCTTTTTATTGATTTCAGAGAGGAAGGGAGAGGGAGAGAGAGATAGAAACATAAATGATGAGAGAGAATAATGGATTGGATGCCTTCTGCAGGCCACACACTGGCGATTGAGCCTGCAACCCAGGCATGTGTCCTGACTGGGAATCGAATTGTGACCTCCTGGTTCATAGGTCAACACTCAATCACTGAGCCACGCCAGTTGGAGCAAGTTATGAAATTATTATTATTTTAAAAATATTTTTATTTATTTTAGAGAGAGGAAGGGGGAGGGGGAGAGAGACAGAAACATCAATGATGAGAGAATCATTGATCAGCTGCCTCTTGCACACCTCACACTGGGGAGTGAGCCTGCAACCCAGGCATGCACCCTTGATTGGAATCGAACCCGGGATCCTTCAGTCCACAGGCCGACGCTCTATCCACTGAGCCAAACCGTCCAGGGCTGGAAGTATTCTTCTTACTAGTGCTCAGACAGCCCCATCCTCGCTGGTCCCATGACCGACCGCGAGCAATGGCCTCAGGGGATGTCTAGCTGTCTGTCTGCGACCAGACTCCCACATTGTGAGCTTCCTGTGTCTAGCATAACAAGTTATCACAAACCTCTTGGCTTGAAGCAACACACTTATGCTCTCAAGTTCTGGGAGCCAGACCGCTGAGATCATGGTGTCGGCCGGGCCTGCTCCCGACCCCTGGAGGCTCCCACAAGGCTCCTTGCTGTTCCAGCCTCAGATGGCCCCCAGCATCCCCCGGCCCTGGCCCCATCTCTTTCCCCTTCACACGGCTTCTTCTCTGTGTCTGCCTCCCTCTTATAAAGACACTTCTCATGACATTTAGTTCCCCCAGCCCATAATCTAGGGTGACCTCAAGATCCTTAATCATGTCTGTAAGATTCTTTATTTTATTTTTAAAATATGTTTTTATTGATTTCAGAGAGGTACAGAGAGATAGAAACATCAATGATGAGAGAGAATCATTGATTGGCTGCCTCCTGCTCACCTCTTACTGGGGATCAAGCCCCCAACCCAGGCACGTGCCCAGGCTGGGAATTGAACCATGACCTTCTGGTTCACAGGTGGATGGATGCTCAACCACTGAGCCACACCAATCAGGCTCTGTATGGGTTGTGGCTACAGTGTTTTGCACAGGTTCAAGCCTTGGACTGAGGAGAGGGCACAGTCCTGTCATTGCCACATGCAAGGCCTTCCCAGCACAATTATAGCCAACAGCTATAGTTGTGAGCTTGAACCTATGGTCTGAACACGTGCCTGTGTGATGTAGTTCAGGTACATGTGGTTAAGTAGGATTGAAACTCATGAGAAGGCTGTAAACAACTTGATCATGCCCCTACTTCGCCTCCTGGCATCTGCTATAAAATAAAGACACGGCTTGTGGGTGCTGTCGTTGCCTCTCTCCATCAGAGAGGGCAGCATCCCACCGAGACCAGCTTGCATTCTCTTGTCTGTCTTTTCTTAATCCTTTCATCGCCCCCACTCGGGTTCATCCTTCGGCCGTGCCGGCGTGACACAGCTCTGTAAGATTTTCCCCCCAAATAAGTTCCAAGGGTTTGATGTGGACATGTTTTGGGGGGTCATTTATCAGCTTACGAAGAGGCTGCCCCAGACCGGGTTTCTTTTTCTTTTTCAGTGCGCACGCACACATGCACACACACATGCACTGAGTGGTCAGATTATTATGGTCGCCTGACGTTTGTAGGCAAATTAGCTATAATTTCACCCTGAAGTTGCCAGAGGGCCAGACCATTATAAATAGGGAAGCAGGTTGTTTACCACAACAGTAGAGGTGATTTTTTTCTGAAGATATGGGTAAACAGTGCAATTTAACAGCCTTTGAATGTGGAATATATATATACTGAGCGGCCAGATTATTATGACCACCCCATTAGTCCTTTGTTGGGCCACCTTTTACCTTCAATACTGTGGCGATTCTTCTTGGCATTGACTCCATGAGATGTTGAAAGCTGTTTCGAGGAATCTGATATCATGCCTGATGAATAGCACTGTCCAGTTCTGTGAGATTTGATGGTTGTGGAACCAGCTGCCTGATGGCTCTTTTAACTTCGTCCCACAAATGCTCAATTGGATTGAGATCTGGTGATTGTCAGGACCACCTGAGCAAGGTAAAGTCTCCTTCATGTTCTTGAAAGCACTCCTGCACAATACGAGCACCGGGGCATGGCGCATTGTCTTGTTGGAAGAAGCCATCACCATTGGGATAAGCCATCAATATGACAGGATGAACCTGATCAGCAATGATACTTAGGTATGTTGTGCTATTCAGACGTTGTTCTACATGAATTAAAGGGCCCAAATCATGCCAGGAAAACATGCCCCAAACCATAACACTGCCCCCACCAGCTTGAAGGGTGTACTCATGCATGTGGGGTGCATGCTTTCATGCTGTTTCCACCAAATTCTCACTCTGCCATCTGCATGATGCAACTGCCATCTGCATGATTCATTGGACAACATGACTTTTTTCCAATCCTCGACTGTCCAATCCTTGTGTTCCTGTGAGAATTGGAGATGTTTTATCTTGGTAACTGCAGACATCAAAGGTGTTTGAACAGGCCTTCGGCTTCCATATCCCATATGATGCAGTGTAGGGCTAATTCGCCTACAAACGTCAGGTGGTCGTAATAATCTGGCCACTCAGTGTGTGTGTGTGTGTGTGTGTGTGTGTGTGTGTGTGTGTGTGTGTATAGAGAGAGAGAGACACTGATGTGAGAGAGAAACATCAATTGGTTGCTTCCCATAACACCCGGACTGGGGATCAAACCCAAAACTCAGTATGCGCCCTGACTGGGAATGGAACCCGCAACCTTGTGGTGTACAGGTCGATGTTCAGAAACCCTGGTTTCTTTGAGTGGGAAACGGTATTTCAAATCCACACGTAGGGGCTGAAAACTCCATCACCTCTTCAACGTCCACCTCCACTCTGACCTCTCGCTGTGGCCTTCAGAGGTGCTGTCTGCAGCCTGGCCTGCCCGGTTCAGGCTGTGCTCGGCCCAGCTCCCCTGTCCTGCCCAAACCCCACTGTCCCTCCCCCCGCATGTGCCCAGGAAGGGTGGTTGCTTTTAAAGGTGCTGTGTGCTGACCTCAAGAGAGAACAGGGTCAAGCTCTTCTCTCAGGAAACTCTGGCCTGACCTGCTCCCTCCATCGCTGGGCAGCATGGGGGGGCGGGGGAGTCGCCCTTCTCCACCGCCCTCCCAGCCGTGAGATCGGGCAGAGCAGGTGCAGGTACAGGATGTCGAGTGGGTCCCTCCTGGAGTTGCTCCATGGGTGTGTGGGGGGCTGGTGAGGCAGGAAGGGCGGATCTGAGTTTCCATGAGACCTGGGTGATGGGGCCATGGAGGCCATGCCTCAGGCCCCTGCCTCCCAGAGGTCAGGTCAACGAGCAGGCAGATCTCAGAGGAGGCTGGGGTGGGGAAGAGAAGAATGAGCCCCAGAGTTGGGGGAGGGGCAGTGCTCAGCGGGCTGTCCCTCTGGGTCCAAAGTGGCCATCCTGATGCCACCTCTGGAGCCTCCCCAGTGCAGTGGGAGCAGCTGCCTTTGCCCCTGTCCCCAGGCCCCAGAGCCTCCTTGTACCCCTGTCAGACCCTAAACTGGCCCAGGTTGGGGGAGGGCAGTGAAGGCCAGAGCTCCATACTTCTGCCCACCCAGGGGACTGCTAGGCCTCAGTGAGGGCCCTGGGGCATTAGGACAGTTAAGGAGCCCACAGAGGGGGTGCCTGGCTCTCCCTCCAGCCTGTGCTGCCATCCAACCCCCTCGCTCCTCTGCCCCCCTGCCCTCCACACCTCCTCCAGCTCCTCCTGAGCACTTAGGGCAGTAGCCCCGGTTTCCAGGTTTCTACCTGCTCCCATGGCCTGGGGGCAGGTTGGCCAACACCCTTCCAATCGGTAATATTTCTCTTTAAAGGAGCCATTTTACTCGAAGAAAGTGGGTTGCAAGTAACAGAGAGTGTAGGTTTGTTTCCAGGCCTGTTGGGGCTGGAAGCCCGGAACCCCTGCTGGTGTCAGAGACCCGCAGCCTATGCCCCGCAGCCTCTGCCCCGGCAGAGCAGCGAATCAGGCCTTTGCTACTCGGAGGCAAGAGCCTGCTGAAGGTGTGAAGATTAATGAACAGATGGAGTTGCGAGGGCCTGTCCAGGAGCTCTCAGCCTGGCCCTCGTTTACCCTGCTAGCTGGCAAGGAGATTGGCAACTACTCAGCCAACGAAAGATTGCTCCAGCTCAGCCAATGAAAAGCCATGACACTATCAACTCCAAGTTTCATCCAATAGTCTCTCTGTTTACAACAGCCCGGAAATCCCCCCCCCTCCCAAAAAAGATTGTTCTTCTCCTTTGTCTGACTCTAGGGACTAGCCTGTGGTTTGGGGACCACGAGCGGCCCTAGAGGAAGGGTGGTTGCTTCTAAAGGTGCAAAGCTCAAGGTTCTAAGTGTCAGCCCATGCCCAAGGCTGATTTGTGCTCTAACAGCGGTTCTGGAGAGTGTGGGAACCTTTCCAGGGCCTGGAGAGTGGATGCTGGTGTAATACACTGAGACATTATTTGCCTTTTCACCGAGTTGACATTCACAATGACAACATATATGCAATAGCGGCAAAATGGCTGCCAACCTGCACAAATCCAGACTCAAAGTGCTAGTCCTGTGTCCTTCAGGCCACACACTACCAGTTAAGAAAAGGTCATTTGCTCAAGAATGTCTTTAACCGCCCAGAAGTCATGGGAATTGGCACATGCCAGGATTGCGGGCTTGGTCCCCAGTGGGAGGCGTGCAGGAGGCAGCCGATCAAAGATTCTCACTCATCATTGATGTTTCCATCTCTCTCTCCCATTCCTTCTTCTCAGAAATCAATAAAAAATATTTTTAAAAAAGGATGTCTTTGATCAAGTAGCAAGTTATTATTTTTCTTAATTCTCTATCCTTGAACATGGATCTTTTTTTATCTTTCATGTGACAAAAAATGAGAAGAATGCTTCTGCTGAGTACGAAACATGACAGTTGCCTCAAAGCAAAGTTTTTGGGGGACTGAGTTTCCAGCTCAACCAGTCAGTTTTACTTGGACCAATAAATAAATTGCAGTCATTCAGTCTTGGGTACTTAGTAGGCTGTCTTTCCTTTCTTTTTTTAAACGTTACTATTTATTTACTTACTAGTGGCCTGGTGCATGAAGTTCATGCACATTAAAAGGGGATTAATTAAAGGAAATATTTTAATATTGCTATTTGCCCTTTTTCTACAATAGAAGTATCAGAGATGAAAGAAAATTAGTAAAATGTATATAAAAACCTCCCCCCTGTCAGAGTCTGGGGTGCACCTCAGGACCCAGAGTCAAGTCCCTGCCCACCCGAGTGCACCTTGAAGTCACTTGAGACCCAGACCCGGCCAGCCCCACCCTCGTCAAGCCCCGCCAGGTGGGGGGTGCAGCCTGAGGTCCCCCACCCTGCCTCTGCTGTGGGTGCAGCCATCTTGTGTTACAGGAACCCTGCTTTCACTGTGGGCATGCCATCTTGTGATGGTGTGATGGAGTGAGGGTCAATTTGCATATAACCACTTTATTATGCAGGATTTTATTTATTTATTTTTGTGTATTTATATTGACTTCAGAGAAGAAGGGAGAGGGAGAGAGATAGAAACATCAACGATGAGAGAGAATCATTGATCGGCTGCCTCCTGCACGCCCCTACTAGGGTCGAGCCCAAGACCAGGGCATGTGCCCTTGACTGGAATTGAACCTGTGACCTTGAGTCCACAGGCTGACACTCTATCCATCAAGTCAAAGCAACCAGGGCTACTTACTTACTTTATTTATTTTAGACAGAGAAAGGAAGAGAGAAAGAGGGAGAGAGAGAGGGAGGGAGGGAGGGAGGGAGAGAGAGAGAGAGAGAGAGAGAGAGAGAGAGAGAGAGAGAGAGAAAGATGGAAACCTTGATTTGTTGTCACTCTTATTGATGCACTCATTGGTTGATTCTTGTATGTGCCCTGACCAGGGATCAAAACAGCAACCTTGACCTATTGGGACGATACTCTAACCAACTGAGGTCCCTGCCCAGGGCTAGCAGGCATTTTCTTACACATTAAGAAAGGAACACTGTCACTTCCAGGGAAACAAGGACAGCATTGGTTGCCAATGATAAAATTTAGCTTTTGAGCGAATACTAGGATTTTGGGGGAAAAGCCCTGACATTTGGCTTTTGTAGCAAGTGCCTGACTTAAGCTCAGATTGCAGAGGCCCCTTTCAGAGAGGCCTGGCTTAGAGGCGGCGTCTGGAATAGACACTGCAGCCATAGGATTAGCTAAAGGGCCACCTCCCTCCAACCAGGCTCCTTTGTTGTAAGAAATATTGGTTGATTTTGATAACTGACCATTTTAGTTACTTGTCTTTTATATATCTTCCTTCACTCTAATTACTCCTCTTATGCTTTAACTTTACCAAATAGTGAGCCCAGAAAACCCTAGGACCCACCTCGACACAAAAAAAGCAGCGCCTCCCCCCCCTCCCCCAGTACTCTCGCTCTCTCACCTTGCTGTGTGCCCCCTGGCGTGTCCTGTGATAAATAACCTTTTTTTTTCAACCAAGTTTCCCAATGGTTATTCATGAAGGGCACATTGCAATCATAATGACCACAAGGATGTGTCCGGTGGTAACTCGGGTTTTGGGAAGGGGAGATGCTTGTGGGAAACTCACCTGGACCAGGTGAGTGGGCCACCTGAGTGTCCCTCGGGCATTTCTGGCTGATAGCGTCACTGTCAATAGACTGAGACCAGCACGTGTGTCCATCACTCCACTGCTGGGAACTTGACAGCTAACCCATAGTTAAAGGTTTTTCTGATGAGATGGATGGTGATATTAATGAACGGGATTTTCTTTGAGATTGTACAATGGGCTGGACGTGCCAACGTTCAGAAGATCTGCATAATTCCATGAACTATTATTTTCCAAATGACCCATATATGATGCTCCAAAATCATGCAAAATGCACCAATGGATGTTCATGTGACAGAGAACAGAAACTTCACTGGCATGGCTTCACACCCCAAATTGTAACGAGCCCCTGAGAAACGACTCCTCGAATCAGGGTATGGAGTTAGAATATGCGCAATGACCGGAGAATATTCTAAAATACTCTTCCCTTCCCAACAACATACCGGTGTGAGGCCCGACGTTCGTCATGTATTTCAACCAAGGAGATATTGGAACAGGTTGACCAGAAGCAGATATGAGAAGTCAGGCATTAAAGATGATTTTGCAAAAATGTAAAACTATGCCACTCTTCTCACTATTGTGGGGAATACAGTTAGTTTGCATTAAACATTTTGTTACTATTGGAATGTTATGGATTTATTTTATGTTTAAATAAAATCAATAAATAAAGAATTTCTCAATTTAATTTCCAGGGTGGTAAATATTGATAGATATAAACCCTTATAAACAGCTCTTTGGAGTCCTCCATAATTTTTAAGAATAAAGGTGTTGCCCTGACTGGTTTGGCTCAGTGGATAGAGCAACAGCCTGTGGACTGAAAGGTCCCAGGTTCGATTCCGGTCAAGGGCATGTACCTTGGTTGTGGGCACATCCCCAGTAGGAGGTGTGCAGGAGGAGGCTGATCGATGTTTCTCTCTCATCAATGTTTCTAACTCTCTATCCCTCTCCCTTCCTCTCTGTAAAAAATCAATAAAACATATATTTAAAAAAAAAAGTGTCCTGGACCACATGACCGGGTCCATGGATGCCAGTCAACTTTTTAAAAATACATATATTTTTATTGATTTTAGGGAGAGGGAGAGGGGTAGAGATAGAAATATTTATCAGCTGCCTCCTGCATGCCCCATACTGGGAATTGAGCTTGCAACCTGGGCATGTGCCCTGACAGGGAATCGAACTGTGACCTCCTGGTTCATAGGTCAATGCTCAGCCACTGAGCCTGCGAAGGTGCCTGGGTTGAGCCCACAGTACAGCTTCCAGGGCTGACGGGTGAAGAGCATTTCACTCCTGCCCCCAGCGGCCCGGGTGAAACTGTTGCAGCTGCCGGTGTCTCGGTGCCTGAAGTGATGCTCCTTGTGGAATGTGGTTTCCAGGGAAGCAGTGCTTCCTCCCAGACACCAGGCAGCACTTGCTGGAGCTGGACATGGCAGCCGGCAGCCACTTGGCTGTGCTGAGCGCCTCCACCACTGGCTGAGCCGGCGAGGCTGGCGCTGACCGCCGGGAAAAGGCTGCAGACAGGGAGGCTGAAGGGATGTGCCGAATAGGCACAGGGGTACCGCTAGACCCCTGAGAACTGCCAAGTCCAGTGACCAGAGTCAGTGGAAGCCGGCAGGCCCCCCTGTACAGACAGGCCCAGGGCTTAGTCGCCTCTGAACATCATTGATCAACTGCCTCTTGCACACCCCCTATTGGGGATCAAGCTCGCAACCTGACCGCACCTTCTCCTGCTCTGGCCTCTCAGGTCTTCCTTCTGCTCAGTGGTGCTCAGACCTTCCCTGACCTGCCTCGGGCGGCCCCCGCCCCATCTTGCCTTCTTTCCTGAGGGCAGTGACCAGAGGCAGCTGGAGCAGGAGGGAAGGGGCTGGGTTTGGGTGGGTTCCAGGCTCCACATTCCCTGACTGGCCTTGCAGTCGCAGCTTTGATGTGTAAACCTGACGGGTGGGCCAGGCTGTGATGACTGAGGCGTGGGGCCCCGAGCAGTGCCAGACCAGGTCCTCGTGTCCATTTATAGAGGGGACACCGAGGAGGGCAGAGCAAAGACACCCAGGAAGCAGGTCAGCAACAGCTGGACAGCCCCGGGCTGTGCGCACAGAGGCCTGTCTGCAGGCCTCCCTGTGGGAAGGAAACAGCACGGGTCAAGCAGGAAGAACCTTTATTGGTTCATGAACCAAATGATGGCTGGGCTAGCATCAGACTCGGGCCTCTGCAGACTTGGACCCCCATCCTGCACAACATCCTGGGCAGGGCTCTGAGCTGCTCACACACCCACCTCCAGGGCCATTGTCCAGGTCAGAGGGTGCCCTGGGAAGGAACGTGGTTGGCGCAGTGGGGGACAAGTGGACCCTTGAAACAATAGGGCAGCCAGACCTGCCCCCTAGGGCAGCACCTCAGCTTGCCCCTGCCAGGATCGTTGGCTAAGGCACTGTGGCTGGGTCACATCCAGCTTCAGAAGGCCAGAGGTGTCAGGGGATCCCGGCCCTCCGGACGTGTGGCAGACAGAACATGGCTACTTTTTCCGCCGGGCAGTCTGGGAGCCACTGTTGTTGCTGTTGGGGGCTGGTGCAGCTTGGTCCTTCTTGGGTGCCGGCCTGTGCTTCTCCTCCCTGGGGGGAGGGGAGGTTCGGGAGAGACGGGGCCCCAGCAGAGCCTGCAGGATTCTGATGGCCCCTACCGTGAGGATGAGTCCCCAGATCAGGGTGGGGGCCTCCAGGGGAGACAGCTGTTTCCGTACCCACTGGAGAGCCTGGGCAAGGGCGTTGCTGGAGCTGCGGGCCCGGCGTGGGCTCTTGTCCTGTGGGGGCAGGATTGAGGGGGGTCAACAGGAGTCATCATCCTTGTCAGCACCCCCAGCCTGGCTAGCACCTTCCTACCTGGAGACCAAATTGCCTAAGTAGCGTGTCCAGTGTCGGGTCTCCCAGGGACACGGCGGGGAAGAATTCCTCCACCCACTGGCGTCGCCACCACTGGCTGCAACAGGATGGGGAGCTCAGGTGATGGGGAGCTCCCAGCCCCCAGCCCCAACCCCCGCCAGATGCCCCAGCCTTACCCCTGCTCCCCAGGCTGTGAGAACCAGTACTTATAGCGCTGGGCTCGCACGTAGGTAGGTGGCTGCTGGTGGAAGGGGTACCTGGCCACGTCGCTCTGGATGAGGTGAATCACTGCGGGGGAGTGGGCTCAGCTGGCTGCTCCCTCAGCCCCACCATCAGCACCCCAGCAAGCCCGACCCTCTGCTCCAGCCTCACCTGGTTCGTTGCCCTGCAGCAGGCAGAGCACCAGGCTTGTGAACCATGGGCTGTGCGTGTGTGGGCCCAGGGCCGCGAACCACATCTGCCAATCGAGGCGCGGCTGGTGGGGCGCCACGAGAGGGGGCGGCCGGCTCACGTTCCCAGGCTTGTACATGAACTCGATCTCCTGTGTGCCATGCCCAGCCAGGTTGGGAGAGCAGCTAGACCTGGTTCCCCCATCCTCCCCACCAACCCCATCCCCCTGAGTTCCCCGCTCGTGGAGTGCTCACCACCCAGTGGTGCTTGTCGTAGCTGCCCTCCAGCACCACCTCGGGCCGCCCACTCAGGCCGGTCATCCGTCGGAAGAGGCCGTAGGAGTTGGCCAGCTGCAGGTGCTCCACGGCGCCAAACAGGCTGTGGGCCCCAGTCCAGAGGCGCCCGTGGGTGGAGGGCTCCATGTAGGAGTATGGCACCTGGGGGCCAGTGGGCGGAGGCTCAGCGCTGTTCCTCCTGCCCCTCCCAGCCCCTCTCTAGATCCCCTGTGAAGTGCTACCCACCAGGCTGACCAGGAACATGGCCACGGTGGCAGTGCCAAAGACGGACAGCTGGACTGCAGTCCAGAGCTTCCGTAGCAACCCTTGCACCTGGGTCCACCTGCGGGTCAGGGACCAAGTGCTGTCAGCCCTGCTCTGCACAGCTCTACAGCCTGCCCCGCCCCCTTCCCCCAATCCCTGCAGATACCTCCAGAGGGCGCTCAGCAGTTCCCAGCTGAGGGAGGCACCCCCCAGCCACATGGTGGGTAGGGTCACCATCTTCAGCCACTGGGAAAACTGGTGGAAGGTGAAGGCTGTGGAAGGCAAGGGTGTGTGGAAGGAAAGGGCGGCCCAGTCCAGCCCCTGACCCCTGGCACCCAGCTGGCACTCACTGGTTCTAGCGTGGATGGTGCGCTGCTCCCAGTCGACCTCCAGGCCAAAGTAGTGCGCGGTGCCGTAGGCCAGCAGCCCAAGGACGGCCAGTTCCAGCAACGGGGCCAGCAGGGCCAGCAGGGCCTTGGGCCAGGCTGCAGGGCAAGACAGTCCTGGCCAGCTGGGAACAGGGTGGAGGGTGGGCAGCCAGGAGGCTGGGGAGCTGGAGCAGAGGCCAGTGGGACTGTTCGGGGGAGGAGACGTGGGTGAGGATGGCTGCCTGCTGGCACAGGTGACACTCACAGGCAGGCGTCTTCTTGCGACGGCCGTTGCCAGCCTCGGCAGCGAGGTGCCTGTCATCCAGCAGGGAGGTGGCGAGCACAAGGGTGAGCAGGTTGAAGAAGTTGTAGTTCCCAGTGATGATAATCAGGACTTGCAGCAAGACCTGCAGGAGGGTCTGCACTCAGAACGCCAACCAGCAGCCCCCCCACCGAGGTCTCCTGCAGGCCTCCTTCCCCTCGTCAGCATCCCTGGCCTCTGTTCTCCCCTCTGCTCATGCCTATCATGGCTCCCCATGAACGCAAGCTCGCACACCTCATGCCCCTGCCCACCTGAGCCTGCCATCCTCCAGCGAGGCCGTGCTCTGCCCCCACAGGCACACCCTCCTACCTAGAGCTAACCTGATCCTCTGCCCATGAGACCTCCTGATTGCCCAGTCCCCAACAGGACCCACTGGGTGATGCAGAAGGCCAATTCCCGCCTGTTTCCTGATGGCGGATGGCCCACTCACTTGGGAGTAGAAGGCAGCCAGGCGTAGCCGGCGAGCAGGGGCGAAGAACAGAGGGGGCACCGCTATCTCGATGAGGAAGGTGGCCACCACGCTGAGCCTGTGTAGCCAGACGGGCAGGTGGTGGGCGAACCAGGCAGCAGGCGTGGGCAGGCACTGTGTCTCGTAGTGGTAGGTGAGGGCTGCGGGGGACGGTGGGTGGTCAGGGCTGGGCAGAGCTCCCCCCCCCCCCGAGACTGCCCCATGTGCAGGCGGGGACCCTCACCAGTGAGCCCCCACCATGTGGGGCAACGGCTGGTCAGCTTGACCACACCGGAGGCGAACATGAGGCGAAACAGCAGCCAGCGCACGAGCCAGAAGGGGAGGCCTTGGTGGGGGGAGGCCCCTGCCAGCCCACCCTGGGGGGGCTGCTTATGGTGGGAGGGCTGCCTCAGGGGGGCCACCAGCACAGCCAGGAAGCCAGTCTCCAGCAGCAGGGAATCCCTACAGGGAGAAGGAAGAGCACAGGGGGGCCCCTCCCCATCAAGGCTGCTCCCTCCCCAGCCCCCCAGCCTCCTGAAGCCCCCACACCCCAAAGTCACTCACCACTGGAAATAAAGAAACACCTGTCCCACCTGCGGGGAGAAGGGCTGTCAGGAAGCAGGGCGTGTATGTCTGGGGAGGCAGCGAGGGATGGGGTGGAGGGTGGATGGAGCTGAAGTGAGTTGGCGACCAGGTTCCCAGTGGAGGTGAGGGGACGGCAGGGAACCCCCACTTGCCTGGCAGGCGGACAGGTAGGCGGCCCAGAGCAGCAGGTAGACGAGCAGGTGGCGCAGCCGGCGCAGCAGCAGGGCGCCCAGGGCCAGCAGGGTGCCCAGCAGGGTCAGCAGCTCCAGGCCCTGAGCTGTGTCCAGCCCCAGGCGGGGCGCCTCCCACAGAAGCGTCGGGGTCTCCCACAGCTGCTGCCAGGGCCCCTTGCCCTGTGGCCGCAGGGTCCTTCGGGCGGGCAGGATGCCCTCGGGACCATACAGGCCTGTGGGAGGGCACCGTCCTGAGAGGCCAGACTCCCCCCACCGCCAGGGCCCGCGCATCGGCCAGTCCTTCCCGACCGCCCTCGGCCAGGACGCAGGCTCCCCCCGGCCGCCACTCCCGGGTCAGAGTCTGGTGACCGCTCCCCTCGCCAGGCCAGGGTCTCCCGCCGGACAGGTCCCGGCTCCCCGCTCATCCAGGTGAGAGCCCGAGTCCTACCTCCCCCACCGGGTCGGCCCTACCGCGGGGCCCTGCTCCCCGCCCCGGAGGGAACCCGGGCCCTACGGGAAACGGGCCATTGCAAGCCCTCCCAGCCCCACGCTCCGCGGCCCGCCGAACACGAACGCAGCCCCTTCCCCCGCATCAAGGCCTGGGACGCGCTCCCGCCCGGGACGGTAGGGTCGGCGGGGAGACGGGAGGACGCGGGGTGCGGGCGGAGGGGGGTGTCCCGCGCTCGGCGCCTCACCCGGGATCTGTGTGTAGAGGGAGGCGAAGGCGAACAAGAAGACGGCGGCCACGCCCTGTAGGAAAAGCTGCCGCGGGAGCCGGGAGCCCGCCATGTCCGCTCCGCTATCCGCTGGACACGAGCCCGCGAGTCCGCCTGGCGCTGCCCCGCCCGGCGCTGCCCGGCCCTGCCCGCGGCAACTGCGAGTCCCGCCCCGCCCTAGCCCCGCCCCCTGCAGCACGCCCCGCCCCCAAAGCGCCCAGGCCCCGCCTCCGACAGCGCGCCCCGCCCCCGACGCGCCCCGCCCCCAGCGCGCCCCCAAGGCACTTCCGGCGCGTAGGCTCGCGCAGCGCCCGGGGCGCCTAGGCCGCGTGCGTCATAGCTGTGCGCCCGGCGCCGTGCACTACGCGCTTTCCTGGGCGGGAGCAGCAAAATGGCGCCAGAAGTCGCGGCGGGCTGAGGAGCTGGCCCCCCTCGAAGCCAATCCCGCGGTCCCCGGGCCGCCCCCGCCGCTGCTGGGCATGGAGGACGTGGAGGCGCGCTTCGCCCACCTCCTGCAGCCCATCCGCGACCTCACCAAGAACTGGGAGGTGGACGTGGCGGCCCAGCTGGGCGAGTATCTGGAGGAGGTGAGCGCGGCCGGGGGTGGCGCGGGGCGGGCTTGCTCTGATGCCGCGGGCGGGGTGTGCGTTGTGGGTGTTGGAGAGGTCCGGGTGCGGCGGAGAACCCCGCCTTTTTTAAAATCTGCCTTTCACGGGAGCCGACCTGCAGTGCTGCCTTCGTGCGAGGGGAGCCGCAGTGCGGAGCTGTCCGCCCCGTGTCCGCTCTCGCCCTCCGCTTTGCGCTGCTCTCGTCCCTGATCGGGGACGACCTCCATGCCGTCGAACCCAGGGCCCACGGGAAGGGCCGTGTGCAGCTCGGCCGCATCTGTTGGGCTGACCACTGCCTCCTTTTTGAAGCAGGTTTTGGTGTTCGGATGTCCGTCCGATTTCATTGCCCACTTTTTCTCTCCTACCCCCGGACCTCTCGGTGTCTAGGGCCTCCGGTGCGTCCTGGGCCATCGCCTGACGCGTCTCCCCTCCGCATTCTCATTTTTAAAAAAATATATTTTACTGATTTTTTTTTACAGAGAGGAAGGGAGAAGGATAGAGTTAGAAACATCGATGAGAGAGAAACATTGATCAGCTGCCTCCTGCACACCCCCCACTGGGGATGTGCCGGCAACCAAGGTACATGCCCTTGACCTGAGTCAAACCTGGGACTCTTGAGTCCGCAGGCTGATGCTCTATCCACTGAGCCACACCGGTCGGTCGGGGCCGAGTTCTCATTTATTCCCAGGATTCCACACGTCCCCTGGGAGGCTGGGTAAGTGGATTGGGGAGGGGACTCTAGAGCTTAGCGGGGCCGGTTGCAGTGTGACTTTTGGGTAAGCCATCCCAAAGGTTTGGGCATTGATGGGAGGCCCGACCTGGGACGAGCCTTTGGGAGTCATTAGCAGGAGCTGTGTGAAGAGTGCAGGTCCCAGCCTTCCTGATCTTCAGCCAAAGGTGAACGCGGGGAGCTGGTCTAGTGGAACCCACCCCCCACATCCAGTCCACCCATGAAGTCCGCCTGTTACGCCACCAGCATTTCACTTGGATTCCTCGGTTCTCCTCTCTCTGTGGTCCAGGCCACCATCCGGCTCAGATTAACCAAAACCTTCCTTCCTTCCTGCGCTCCCTGTGGCCGCTTCCAGCCCCGTCCAGTTCATGCCCTATCCAGCAGATTGAGGGGAGTCTGAAGCAGTGCCCTGCCTCACACCCCTCCGTGGCTTTCCGTCGCTCAGAAGAAAACCCAGCTTCCTCCTCTGAATCGTTGCCTTCGTCCTGCTCATGATCTTAGCCTTCACTTGGGCTCTTCACCTGCTTGTTTTTGAGATAGTCAACCTACAAGGTCTGAGTTCATTCTTGGCTGAGGGTGTTTGTTTTTTTATATTTTCTGTTCCTCCTGGGGTGCATTCTTTACCCAGTAGGGTTTGTGTTTCTTTAATGACTAATTACTTAGCATCCTTTATGTCTCAGTTTAAGTGTGAGCTAAATATCCCATCTAAAATAGTTCTCTCGATCATAGTACTTTAAGAATGTTTATCACCCTGGCCAGTGTGCTAAGTGGTTAGAGAACTGACCCATGCACTGGAGGGTCTCGGGTTCGATTCCCGGTCAAGGGCACATGCCTGGGTTGCAGGCTCGATCCTCAGCCCTGTTTGGGGAGTGTTTGGGAGGAAACCAGTCCATGTGTCTCTCTCCTATCAATGTTTCTCTCTCGCTCTCTTTCCCCTTCCCTCCCTTCCAATCTCTCAAAAAAAAAAAGAAATCTCTCAGTTGGCATGGCTCAGTGGTTGAACGTAAACCTACGAACCAGGAGGTCACAGTTCAATTCCTGGCCAGGGCATATGACCAGAATGCGGGGCTCCATTCCCAGTGTGGGGTGCAGGAGGTAGCTGGTCAATGATTGTCATAGTTGATGTTTCTATCTCTCGCCCTTTCTCTTCCTCTCTGAAATCTATATTTATTTATTTTGGGGGGGATATATTTTATTGACTTTTTTACAGATAGGAAGGGAGAGGGATAGAGAGTTAGAAATACTGATGAGAAACATCAGTCAGCTGCCTCCTGCATACCCCCTGCTGGGGATGTGCCTGCAACCAAGATATATGCCCTTGACCGGAATCGAACCTGGGGCCCTTGAGCCCGCAGGCTGACGCTCTATCCACTGAGCCAAACAGATTAGGGCTGAAATCAATGATAATTTTTAAAAATCAATGAAAAAAATATCCTCGGGTGAGGATTAACAAAAAAAAAATAAGTAGAATGCTTATCATGAGCCATCAACTTCTTTGTGGCCTGTTGCCACTCCAGAATGTAAACTGTTAAGGCCGGGACCATGTTGATGCTTGTGCTTAACAGAATGCCCAGCACTTAGTAGGTGAGTAAACGCTTGTTAAACGAACACCTGATATGTCAGTGGACCTCGCTTGGACACGACTCTGCTGAGAAAATGCCGAGAACCGTGCTGGGTGGGGTTACTGTGGGTTCAGGTTTCAAACTGGGTACCTGAGATGCCTGATGAATCTACTTCCTGCTCACATCTGCTCTTCGCACCTTCTCTGCCCTGCCCCTCCCCCCTCCTCCCGTGTCCTGACTCTAGTTTCATGTTCTTTCCTTTTCCACACAGCTACCAGAACGTTCTTTTTTCTTTTTAAACAGTTTGTATTATGTAGCTATTTTCTTTCATCCACTTATTTATTCGCTGTTAAGTGTCTATTGCAGGGGTGGGGAACGCTTTTTCTGCCAAGGGCCGTTTGGATATCGATGACATCATTCCCAGGCCGCACAAAATCATCACCTTAAAAACTAGCCTGCTCTGTTTGGTCACACGTTTAATTACCTCACCCCTCATGCCTTGGCAAGGCCAGACCCAATGGTAAGGCCCACGGGCTGGACTTGCCACACCCCTGCTCCATTGTATGCTGAGGACCTATTAACTCTTGAGGAAATGGTGGCGACAGTAGTCCCCCTGCACTCTTGTGGGAGCTGGATCCTGAGGTGTAAACACAGGGCTTGTAATTAAGTAACACACACTTGGTCCCTGCTCGTGCCATCCTGTTTTGTGTGCTTTATGCATATGAACTCATTTAACCCCCACAGAAGCCCCACCGCACAGGTCCTGGATCAGTTCTCCAGAGAGGTTAGGTGCCGTGCACCAAGTCCCAGCTACTGCCCTCCTCACCACTCTGCGTGTCTCTGCACAGTCACAGGCGGGTGAGCGGCGTGAAAGAAAGGCCGCGGGTTCTGTGGAGAGTGGGGACCTCACTTTGCGAGGAGGCGTTGTGTAGTCACAGTGAGCTGTTCAGGGAACTGTTCGAGGTTCTGAGGTGGGAGGGAGGACGGGTGAGTTCTGTGCAGCCAGCAGCGGAGGGCGGGCCACTGGAGAGGGAAGCAGGTCAGTGTGGAGGGCTCTGCTTAGGATTTGGGGGTTTTCCCTAGGAATGGCAGAAAGCCATTAGGGTGGGCACAGGGATGTAGTCTGACGTCTTCAGACAAGCCCTGGCTGATGTGTGAGAGTAGCCTGGAGGGAAGGACTGGCAGAACAGGGTCACCGTGGACAGGAACTGACAGGCCAGGGTAGGGCTGGGAGCTGGGCATGGGGTGGAGGGGGGAGGGGAGAAGAGGGCAGGAGCTAAGGCCTTGGGATTCTGGGTAAGTGGTTTGGGGAGGGGAATCGCCACAGCTTAGCGTGGACCTGTTTCGATGTGACTTTTGGGTAAACCATCCAAAAGGTTTGGGCATTGATGGGAGGTCCGACCAGGGAGCGTGCATTTGGGAGTCATTAGAAGGAGAATGGAGAGTGAGGTCCTGGGAGTGGGTGCCCAGCTGGGGCTAGAGTATCACCAAAGAGAAGGGCCACCTTTGCAGCTCAGGGTCCGGGTGGTCCTGCCGCCCGCTTCGCGTTCCCTTTCTTCAGGCATGTCTGTTCGCCCGGCACTTCCCGGCTGTCATGCTCCTGCTTCCTCTCCCTTCCCGCTGACCTGAACAACTAACTCCTTCTTCCCTTCAGGAATGAGGAGCAGTCGCCCTGCCCTGGTGGAGTCCTCCCAGACCCCCCTTCGTGGCACCACCGCAGGCCTAGTGTCTTCCTCACCCCCCAGCATGCCCTACGCTTTGGATATGATCACCTACGACTTATTTCCCTAAATATATGCACCCTGTCAGCAGACTGCCTTTGTGTGGCGGCTGCTCCTCCTGAAAAGCCATTTCCTTCATCTGGAAAGTGGCCCACAGATGGGTGTTCGGCTCAGCTCCGATGTCACCACTTTGTTCATCAAACATTGATTGGGCACCAGCATCAAGCTGCGCTAAAGGCTGGAATTCCCCTGACGCTGCTCACTGTGCACTGAGGGAGGAGAGACCCCCACTGTGGCCAACCTCCCTCAGGTGGGGTGGCAGGAAGCCGAGGGAGACTGCAGAAGGGCTTGCACTGGGCCAGGCTGGGGTGGGCGTTCCTGGCAAAGAGCTTGACAGACATGCAAGGGCTTTGACGTGCTGTTGGCTGGGACTGCAGGAGGGGCCAGGCTGCGGCGGAGTCTCAATGGAGATATAGGCTAGGCAGCTATAAACGCACCCTGAACTTAGGAGAGGGCACTGCTTTGCACGGGTTTGGGAGTTGTTGGCACGTGGTTGATACGAGCTGGGGTTCAGGGGTCACAGAAGAAGGAGGAGGACTCACTCGGAAGTGTTTGCTCGGTTTTCGCTCGAAGGATTGGTGTTTCGTCTCTGTCTTCCCCACCCCTGAAGTCCCCGTCCTCTCTTGGGGTACGGTCTTCCCTGCCAGTCTGTCTGAGTCAGCCCTGACTTGGACAGAGCACCTTCAGCAGGGAGCTGTGTGCAGCGCTGGCTGTGTGGTTGGGGTCTCCCTCTTCCAAATACCAGGCTCAGAGGTTACAGGAAGTGGGGGAAAGCACAGAGACACTCCCAAAAGAGCAGACACGTGAGCCCCAAGCAAAGCCAGAGCTGTCAGTCTGGGGGGCCAGAGGCGGGGTGGTGGGTGGGCGCTCCCGTGGGAAGTGCACACGCTGGGCTTCCCACGGACCTGGTTTTGTGTCTTGCAGCTGGACCAGATCTGCATTTCTTTTGACGAAGGCAAAACCACAATGAACTTTGTGGAGGCAGCGCTGCTGATCCAGGGCTCCGCCTGTGTCTACAGCAAGAAGGTGGGCGCCCCTGGCCGCGGGCCTGGGTGTTTCAGGGGCTGGTAGGACCAAGGTGCTGTGTGCTGCGGGGCAGGTGGTAGGCTCACCCAGTCTCTAACCTGCCTTGCCAGCCCCCGTGTCTTCTTCCTGATTCCTCGCCATCTCTTAACACTGAACAAGATTTAACTTGTTCTTGGATTTAAACCTGCAGGGCCTCTTCTAAACCCAACATTGTCCAGGAGAGCCCCACGCTGCAGAGAATCATCCTGCCCACAGTGTCTGCTCCCAGGCCGAGAGCGTGCTGTAGAGAGAGGGGAAAGCAGAAGAGAGGGAGCACCGTGGGGAGCCAGGGTTCAGGGAGTGTCCTCGAGAGGGAAGTCAGAGATGGAACCAAGAAATGTCCTGGCCAGGAAGTCAGAGCAGCAGACAGCGTCCAGAGGGAAGAAAAGGGGCCAAGAATGTTGAGTCAGAGAATTGGACCCGAACGCTGACGGCTCCCAGGGCCTCTGGGTCTGCAGGTCCCGGGGTTTAGTGAGAGGAGGGCTGGGGATGTCGGAAAGAAACAGAGGCAGGAGGAGGTGCTCCGGGTCAGCGTGGACGCCTCTTGAGAAATTTGAGTGGAAAGGAGAGGAAAGAGACGAGGTAGTAACTAAAAGCGTGGCTCTCAATAGGGGCTACAATCCCAGCAGTTACCCGTGGCGGGGCCTTACCCAGATGGAATACATTGGAACGGGGGAGTGGTGCGGGCACCAGGATTTCTTAAACATCCTCTGTGACAGGGCGATTGGGAACCATGGTGCTAACCTGTAGAAGGGCAGCTGGGGGCGTGATGGCGGAGGAAGGGGGAGGGGAGGAGGGAGGAGAAAGGAGAAGAGGTGAACAGAATCCCAGAAGCAGTGAGATGGGTCAGGGATGGCTATGCCTCATCCCCGGAGACTGGGGGTACCCGTAAACATGGATGCAGAGAAGTTGGACGCAGGGATTTGGGGAGTTGATGTGTAAGCCCCAGTTTCCGTAACGGAGGCTGTAAGTTAGATGCTGAGAGTCAGCTACTGGACAGGACGTGTGGAGAGTGGAATTTGTGTGGAGAGTGAAATTTGGCAAACACTGAATGCATTTGCTCAGGGGAAAGCGGTGGTCTGATAGAGATGGGATGCACCTGCTGTTCCTGGGCACCGCCCCAGCGGGCTTAGCATCCCGGGGGTTGGCAAGTGGACCACGGTGCTGATCCAACCTTGAGAGTTTAGGGGGTGGGAGGTAGGAGTTAGAAGAGCTTGTGAGGAGCTGAGTTCCAGGGTCCACAGCAGACAGAAGGGACAGGAATCTGCTTGTGGTTGGCTGGCACGGGGTGTGGTGGATGTGCCTCTGGGCACTGCAGAGCTTTAAGACATCGAAGATTTTATTGATTTTGTCCTAGATCATCCCATTGAATCGAGTTCCTTTTTCCTGTGTTTGTTCTAAGAAGGAATGTCTGCAACTGACTTTGAAGGCACCAGTACAAGGGGACTGATAGGCAGATAGATGGACAGATCTGTGATGAGGCAGAAACGGGTTTGCCTGGAGCGAAGCCAGGGGTGGGTCTCAGGCTCTGGAGTCGGCCCAGCGGGCTTTCCGAGTGTTGGGAATGATCTGGATCCGTGGTCAGGTGGGGACCACTGGCTGCATGTGGCTCCTGACCCCTTCAAACTAGTACGGCTAAGGAGGTTGAGTCTTGAGTTTTATTAACTGTTAATTAACGTAAGTTGCTATAGCCCCATGTGGCTCGTGGCTGCTGTATTGGACAGCACAGCACTGGGCTCACAGGCGCTGGGAGCCGGCGCTGCCTGGGCCCAGTGCTGCGCCAGGCTACTGTCTCTGAGTCTGAGGTTATTCTCTCTCTAATGTTTTAATTTTTATTTTGTTTTGAGAGCACATTTATTAAAGCTGGGGACAGTAGAACAAGGAAGGGCTTAGGACAGGAGCAGCAACAGGAGAACCAAGGTGGAGCCGCTGCAGCCACTGAGGAGCAGAAAGTCACAGTGAAAGGGGGCTGGGGGGGTGCTGTCAGCTCACGGAGAGCCAGAGGGAAGGAGGCCTTGGAGACAGGTGCGCGTGAGCCCCGAGAGCTGCCGCTGCCCACTGCTGCCCTGGTGGCAAGCCTCGTGGGGTCTCTGAGAGTTTAGGAGAGGCTTGCATGTGGGGGAGGGAGAGGGAGGGAGTGCGCCCTCAGTTTATTCTCTTAAAAAGTGAGGCGAGTAGTGGCACCTGATTCAGACAGGCTAAGTGAGATGGAGCGTGAAGCAGGGTTCTGTGTGTGTGTGTGTGTGTGTGGCGCACTCTTACAAAAGTTAATGTTTATTATTCCTAATACATGGGGCCTCTAGCTCACTACTGTGTCAGTGTCCAGTGCATGAAAGGAAAGGCCCCCTCAGTAGAGGGTTTGCCCAGAGGAAGTGGCCCAGAGGCATCAGGCGCGCCCCCTGGTGGTGCATTGTGGTCAGCAGTTCCAAATCCCCACCTCACCCTAAGAGTAGGGCCCCCTGGGTTGTGGCTGGAGTGGTGTCAGGTGCTGGAGCCTCCGGCTGGTGGAGGTGGGAGGTGGGCTGAGGTGGCAGTGGGCTGAGGTCACGGGAGGGAATGGACCGCCCGCAGGCAGGTGTGCACAGAGGCGTGTGGCAGAATGCACCGTCTGGAGAGTGGGGGAGGGGGCTCAGCTGTCGGAGAGGTTCTGTTCCACTGGAACCGTGCTCTTGATGGCCACACTGGCAGGACTTACGTCAGGTTTGGGAGGGGACAGCCGGCTTCTCTGCACGGATGTCTGGGTATCGTGGGTGGGCTCTTGTCTGCGTCCTCACCTCCTGCTTCTGGCCTCCAGGTTGAATACCTCTACTCACTGGTGTACCAGGCCCTCGATTTCATCTCGGGCAAGAGGTGAGTCCTGGAGGCCGAGGACCCTGTGCGTGGCTGGGGGAGCCCTTGCAGCCTCCGAGCCCCGTAAGCCCCCGTGCGTTGGTTCTCCCCCAGGAGGGCCAGGCAGCTCGCGGTGCAGGAAGACGGGGCCAGCAGGGACGCCAGCTCCAGGGCCTCCCAGCAGGTGGAGGATGAGGTGAGGTTTCCTGGGTGCCTGGCTGCTGCCCGCTGGGTGCCTGCTGGGTGCTGCTGCTGAGCTCACCGTCTCCTCACAGTTCCTGTCGCTGGATGACCTGCCCGACACCCGTGCTAATGTGGACCTGAGGAATGAGCAGGCCCCCTGTGTGAGTGCCCTCCCCCAAAGGTGGGGTGAGCGTAGCTGGTGGGCTGCTTGTGTAGTGTGGGCATCCCTTCTGGTTCCCACGCTCACTCGCTCTCGGCCCCTACACAGGAGGTTGCCATCGTCCCCCTCCTACCCATGGCCCTCGTAGCCCTGGATGAGATGGACAAGAACAGCCACCCCCTGTACAGGTTCGGGCCTGGGCCTAGTGGGGGTGGGCGGCTGCTGGGGACAATCTCTGCAGAATCTGTATTTTTGCCAGCACAGCTGTCAGGGGGAGGTCCTGGCCAGTCGGAAGGATTTTAGGATGAACACATGCACCCCTCACCCCCGAGGAGCCTTCATGTTGGAGCCAGTGGGCTTGTCCCCCAGGGAGACCTTGTTGCCCAGGACGGGTGAGGATGTGGGTGTGGGCCTGGGGGTAGGAAGGGTCTGGAGCTTCTTACTGGGTATCCTCCCTCCCCAGTTACCTGCCCCACAGACCGGCCTGCTGGAGCTGGTCCTGCTGCTGCCCCGTGTACCCACAGCTGCTCAGTGCAGAGCCCTGCTCTCCCTCCCCAGCCCTGGCTCTTGGTTCCCTGGGAGAGTTGGGGGGTGGGGGAGTTGGAGAAGGGGGCTGGGCTGACCTGTCTCATCCCATCTCTCAGCTGGGTGGGCTGAGGAGCAGCCAATGGAAGTCTCTATGATTGGGAGTCCGGTCCCTGTGCCTGGCATCTCCCAAAAGTCAGGTGAGAAGAGGTCATCCTGGCGGACCTACTGGTGGGGGTGGGGACAGGTCTCTATGCTCTGCCGACCCAGCCTGCCCCCCTGTGCCTGTGCTGGGGAGCCACGGGAGCCGTGAGACCTCGGAGCTGGCCCCGTGTGCCCTGTCTGTCCAGTCCTCCGGGCAGACAGAGACGGCAGCATGTAAAGAGGAAAGTAGCTAAGAACTAGAGTGAAACAGATGACACAGCAGCACGTCCAGAGCGTGAGACACCGTGCTGCAGGCTCTGGGTCTATTGAATGAAGAAGCTGAGACGGGGGAGGACCTCTCAGGCCCAGAGGAGCAGCCCTTACTTGCTGTCTGGTCTTCGGGCTCCTCGGGGTTGACGGGTCTCTTGCTCCTCTGCCCAGGCACGTCTCCAGATGGCCCGATGCCCGCAGGTGGGGATGAGGATGAGGATGCAGAGGGGGTGGCAGAGCTCCCTGAGGTCCCCCTGAAGCCCCAGGAGTCCAGGAGCCCACAGCAGGTGGGGCGCACACTGAGGCCTGCAAAGCTTGAGCCCTCCATCGGGCAAGCCCAGGGTTTGGGCAGCCCCACGTGTCCTAAGCCAGTTCTTGGGCAGCGGCTTCCTTGTCCCTTCCCTCTCCCGGCAGAGCAGCTGCTGCTCCTCAGGGCTGGCTGAGCCTGTGGTGCCCCTTTAGCCACAGATGGCAGCTGGTCTCTGGAGCTGCCTCCCGAGGGCAGGCTGGCAGGAAGGGGGGACCTTGGAGGCCTTTGCCATCTCCCTCAGCTCCGAAGGGTGGGCTCTGTGCTCCAGCCCTAGAATGAAGACGTCCCTTTTTCCTCTTATAATGCAAACTTCACACAGAAAACATGTTAGCGTTCATTTTGGCTGGTAGCTCCATGGATATTTACTATGTTACTGTTTTGATTTTCCCCATGTCCACTAGGTCACTAGTTTATGTTCTCTGAAGTTTTTCCTAGCAGTGTTACTTTTAGCCCTTGAACTATTTGAAATTCCTGCTCAAATACTCTGGTTCCTGGAGAGTATTTGCCCTCAGAGCAAAGGAGGGGACATCCCTGAGGCCATTTCTTTGCAGAGCACTGCCCAGCCCAGGAGGTTTGAGCTGAGGGAGAGGCAGGAGGCCCTGGAGCCTGTATCCCAGCTGAAGGTAGGTGCTGGGACCCAGACCTGACCCCACTGGCAGGGAGGGTGTGTACCTGAGGCTCCACATCTTCACTCCCACCTGACCGAGGCCCTTTCACCCTTGGGTCCTGGATTCTGAGTGGCCAGTCATCCCCTGGCTATCATTGCCCTCAGTGTTGGCCGCGGGGGAAGGGTGTGTCCCCCATTCTCCCTGAGTCTACTTGTTCTCCGTGCTTAGGAGACTCCAGACCCCTGGCAGAGCCTGGACCCCTTCAGCTCCCTGGACTCTAAGCCCTTCAAGAAAGGTAATTGGGTGGACGGACAGCTATACCCAGTGTCTGTGGCTGGGTTTATGGGGGTACAGGTGGTGGGTGGAGTGTGCCTGTATCCACAGAGAGCCTGGTGGGGCTGTGCTCCCTCGTGTGAAGGCTCCCAGGGGGTGTGGGTACTGTGATCTTCCCTGGGGCCTGCAGTGTGCCCCGAGACACAGTCCATTTGCCCCCCAGGTAGACCCTACTCTGTGCCCGCCTGCTTGGAGGAGGTTCCGGGACAGAAGCGCAAGAGGAAGGGTGCTGCCAAGCTGCAGGACTTCCACCAGTGGTACCTGGCCACCTGTGAGTGGGTGTGCGGGACTGGGCAGGGCCAGGGCAGGAAGATGCAAAGGGGCAGGAAGGGACTTGGTCTGGTTCCTGACAACCCAGTTCCCTTACAGATGCTGACCATGCTGATAGCAGGAGGCTCCGGAAAAAGGGCCCGTCCTTTGCAGGTGCGACTGGGGCCCTGTGTGCTCCTCTGAGGGATAATGGCACCATGCTTTGCCCTCCTCCCCTCCGCCTGGGGATGCCCAAGGCCCTACGTGGACAAGGGTGGTCTAGGCAGGATGTGGGCGCCCTCTCATGAGGCTTCTGTGTGTAGACATGGAGGTCCTGTACTGGAAACACGTGAAGGAGCAGCTGGAGACGCTCCGGAAACTGCAGAGGAGGGAGGCAAGTACTGGCCACTGGCCTCACAGCCCCGGGGGGTGGGAGATAGCAGTGGCTCACAGATTCTCTGCACAGGCAGCTAAGCGGTGGCTGCCAAGGGCCGAGGAGGGGCTGTGGCCTGTGGAGGAGGACCGCCTGGAGGACTCCCTGGAGGAGCTGGGGGCTGCAGGTGGGTGCTCATAGGGTGGCGGGAGGAAGAGGGCTCAGGACAGGCTGCCTGATGAACTGTCTCCTGCTGGTTCCATCCCACCTCCCAGCAGATGACTTTCTAGAGCCCGAAGAATATGCAGAGCCTGATGGGGCAAAGCCTGAGGACGCTGCCGACCTGGGTAGGTCTAGGAGTGGGCTGCTGGCCAGGTCCTCAAGGGTGATCCTCAAGGATGAAGGGAGGGGGATGTGGCCCACACTTCCCACTGCCCCCCTTTTTCCAGAAGCAGAGGCCATGCCGGCATCCCTGAGCTACGAGGAGCTGGTCCGGAGGAACGTGGTAGGCCCTGGTTGGAGGGGAGTGGAGCTGGGTAATGGCTCTGACAGAGGCAGCAGCTTCCGTCCTCCCCTAGGAGCTCTTCATCACCACATCTCAGAAGTTCGTCCAGGAGACGGAGCTGAGCCAGCGTGTCAGGGACTGGGAGGATAGCATCCAGCCCCTGCTCCAAGAGCAGGTAAGTGGCTGGGCCGGCTTCTGCTTGGGCATGGAGCCCGGTGCTTGCAGGGTTTGACCAGGACCTTGCTCTTCCCTCCTGCAGGAGCAGCACGTGCCCTTTGACATCCACCTTTATGGGGACCAGATGGTCTCAAGGTTCAGTCAGCTCAACCAGTGGTGTCCCTTTGCAAAGCTGGTGGCAGGCCAGCCTGCCTTTGAGGTGTGCCGCGCCATGCTGGCCTCTCTGCAACTGGTGAGTGGCCCTGGGTCTGGGAGGGAATTGGTCCCTGGCTCTGCTGACACCCTGTCCTTACAGGCTAATGACCACACGGTAGAGATCACCCAGCAGCCAGGGCTGGAGGTGGCTGTGGATACTATGTCCCTAAGACTGCTCACGCACCAGCGGGCCCACAAGCGCTTCCAGACCTACACCGCCCCCTCCATGGCTCAGCCCTGAGTGGGCAGCCCTGTCCCCCATGATGTTGGGCACACATCTGCTCACTTCACACTTGCTTCCAGGCTGGCCCAGCCTAATAAAGTGGTGTTACCACCCCACCCATCCCTTTAAAGGCTCCTGTGTAAAGAAGATAGCTGCCCATCTCCAGCACCCAGGGCAGCTGGTACAGCTCAGACACACAAGCAGCTCCACCACACCCTTTAATGACCTGGGTCAGTGCAGGACGCTGCGGAAGGCAGCCATGTGGCGCCGCACACTGTCTGCAATCTGCTCAGCTGACCTGGCCCGGCCATAGTAGTCTGTGAAGAGGCCGTCGGGGTTGAGCAGGTAGATGGCAATGGAGTGGTCCACGATGTAGTCCTGATCCTCGTCCTTGGGGCCGGCACTGTAGTACACACGGTAGCTGCGGCTGACCTGGGCAACCTGCTCAGCGGAGCCAGTCAGGCCCAGTAACCGCGGGTGGAAGTCCTGCACATAGCGGGCCATGGCAGCAACATCGTCCCGCGCGGGGTCCACAGTGATGAAGATGGGCTGCACCAGGGGCAGGCCAGGCTGGGCCTCCAGCTGCCGCACCACCTGCACCAGTTTCTCCAGTTCGTCAGGGCAGATGTCCGGACAGTGCGTGAAGCCGAAGTACAACAGCACCCACTGGCCTCGGAAGTCGGCTTTGCAGCGAGCCTGGCCCTGGTGGTCCAGCAGGCTAAAGTCTCCCTGGCCCACGGAGGCCTGGCGCAGGGCCTCTGTCCGACGCTGCTGCTGCTGCTGCTCCTTCTCAGCCCTCATGGCCAACCAGGCCCCACCCAGCCCCGCCCCAAATAAGGCGGTGACCAGCAGCCTAGTTCGCAGCCCAGGGCCCTGGGGCTGGTCCTGCCTGCCTGTCTCTGTAGGGCCCTGCCTTGACAAGAGCCGGCACCTCACATGGAGGGCCTCGCCTCCAGGAGTCTTCAGGAGGGTGGGGGCCTTAAGCTGAGAGAGCCTGTGCTGAGCCTTAGGCAGCTGAGCCAGCAGCAGCACAGGCCTGATGTTCCTGGAAGAGGGCAAATGTGTCAGGATGCCTTGGCCTCCTGGGTCATCTCCCATCACTGGGAACGTGGGTCTCCACCTAAAGGACCCAGCTGTCCCAAATGGCCACCCAGTGCTCCTCTGAGCTCAGAACCGCCTCGCCTGTGAAGCCAATAGCTCCAAGCTTAGGTGTCATCAGAATCCAGCCTGTCACTGCTGTCCTTCGGGCGAGTGCCTCATTCTGCCCCCTCCCGCCCTCCCCTGACCCTGGCCCCGCAGCTCCAGATAGTGCAGCACTCACCTGTGTTTCAGCATCGGAGCTCCTGAAATCACTCCGAGTGCACCGCTTGCCTGGGTTCCTGAGCACGTGTATCTGTTTGCAATGAGCCCCCTTTTCAGGAAGGAGGCCGGCGAGTCTGGCTTCAACCCTCAAAGACAGACTCTGACCTTTTGCAGCCCGTCAGCTCACTGTGCAGACCACCCCCTTCCCCACCTAAAGCAGAACCTGGGTCGCTCAGTGGTTTGCCCACCCGCTTGGAGAAACAAGGTTTCCACTTGCCACAAGTCGCACCCGCTTCATATCCGGGTTTCCGACAACTCGTGGCACAAGGCCCACGCCCTGCCGTCGCTTCGGTGACCATGCCTTTCTACCAGGGGCCCCTGGGGGGTGTAGGTGGGGGTCAGAGGACCCCCTCACCTGTTCAGCTGCTGCTGAGGGGCCTCCCGAGGACTAACTGCTTGGCTCCCACCCTCCCGCGATTCCTGGGCTTGGGCTCCGGGCTGGGTGACCTTGAGCACGTCCCTTAGCCCCTGTACCTGCCTCCTTCACCAAATGGGCTCTAAACGCTGCCGATATGTGCCTGAGGAGCAAAGGCTCCTGCGGAGACTCCCTGAGTCCCTCTCGGCGCTCTCCAGGCACGCGCAGAGCTGGATCCTGCCGCAGGCCACGCGCCGAGCACTCCCCAGGCGCCTGCCCACCCCTCGGAACCTCGCACCCAGAGTCTTCCCGGGGTCCGCAGCTCGGGCGGTCCCGCGTCGGGATGTCGGACACCCAGGCCTGCTCTCAGGGCCCGTGGCCGGCAGCCCTCTGGCGGGTCCCCACGCTCGACTCCAGTGCGCACGAGCGTCCAGAAGGCAGCCGGAAGTGCGCGCAGGAGGTGGCGGGGCCACGGAAGGTCACGTGCCAAACGGGGCGGTGCTTCCGTAGTCCCGCCCCTGCCTGCGAGGGTTCTCGGCGCTTCCTGTCGGCCCTCCCGCTCCCTTCCCCGCGGAACCAGGCACAGATACGGCTTTATTGCGGCGCTCGGCCTTATTGCTCCCGGCTTTATTGCGGCGCTCGGCTTTATTGCTGAGCGACGTTCGGCGGCAAGATGAGCTCAGAGAAGGGCGAGGGGGCGGCGAAGGGCTCGCGGTCCGAGAGTACGAGCGCCTCCTGCAGGCATCGCCGCTGGGGGCCGCTGAGCGCGGGTGTGTCCAGGTGCACACGGAGCCAGGGTGACCCTGCGGGCGGCGGATGGGCGGTTAGTGGCCGGGGCGGGCGCGCGGGTGGGGTGGGGAGGGGCCGGGATTCGCGCTCACCGCGTTGCAGCTTCTGGCCCACGCTGACCAGCAGCTCGGCGCCCACCCCGAACCGGATCGGCTCCCCAGCGCGGCTGCGCCCGGCCCCCAGCTCGTGCAGGACGCGCGCCAGCGGCAGCGCCCGGACCAATTCCACGGTGCCTGCGCGGAGGGAGTGCTGAGCGGGTGGGGCGCGTGGGGCAGGGCCGGGCTTAGGAAAGGCAGGGACCTGGCGGGAGGCCGGAGCTCACCGTCAGCGGGCGCGAGCAGTTCCTCTTGCTGCTGGGCGCGGGGCAGCAGCTGCCGGCGCTGCGCGGGGGTCCCGGAGCAGAGGGCTCGGGCCAGGCCCGGGTCCACACCCTGCGACACGAGCATCCGCTCGAAGCGATCCCGGGCCGAGCCGTTGTCCAGCGCCGCGGCCACCCGGGCTGCACCCTCGGCCTCGGCCTTCGCCTGTCCGTTGAGCCAGAGCAGGACGCCCCCTGCCGGCGTGGATCTGGGGTTTAGGTGCAGTGGAGGCGATTCTGTAGTTCCGACCCCCATGCCTTACGGGTCCACTCACCGAGCTTAATGACCAGGTCCCGCAGGTCCGGTGGCCCCGCGCCGTCCAAGCAAAGCAGTGACTCCTCCACCTCCAAGGTGTGGCCCACGCTGCGGCCCAGGGGATGGTCCATGGCTGTCAGAGCCGCTGCCACGCGGAGCCCCAGGCCTGCCCCTACACCAACCTTCCAAGACACGGCTCAGTGTGGCCCCTGCCCTGCATCCTGTGGGGCCGCTTGTAGCCGCTTCGTATCAAACTCCAGATGGTGCTGCACTCTTGGGTGCCAGTTCCCCAGGAGTGAGGGGGTCCCAGAGGGGCTTGGTTGTGGGGATGGGGTGAAGCAGGCAATATGCCTGACTTTAGAGATGGGGTTCAGAAAGACCGTGTCCTGGCTGGGGGCTGAGAGCCATGGAGGATTCCCCAGACCTGGGGCCATGTCAGCCTTGCCTGGTAAGGTCACTGAGTAGGGGGTGAAGGAGGAATAGGAGTGGGGAATCTAGATGCTGGCAGAGGCCCTGGTGACAGGGTTGCTGAGTGGATGTGGCTGAGGCACACAGGGAGCAGACTGCTGGGCATGAAGGGGAGGCTGGGCCCCTATGAGGAGACCCTCCCGGCAGAGGCTCCTTCAGTACATCTGCTCACCAGTGCTTTTGCCAATTCCCGGGCCTTTTCCTGGCTCGGGAAGACGGCAGCCCCTCCGAACTTCACGTCCATCACCAGTGCAGACAGGTTCTCCACCACCTTCTTGCTGAGGATGGAGGCTGTGAGGGAGGCAGAGGGGGCCTGGGTGCAGGCGAGCTTGTACTTCCTGAGAGATGCAGAGCATCTGGCTCTCAGGTCAGGCATGAGTCAGGGACTCTGAACATGAAGGGTCAAGTCCCTTATGATGGGCATCACTGGGCCTAGACTGTTGTGCTTCAGCCGGGTCTCTTGAGTGGTGAGGAGATGCCTACCCTAGAGTTGGGGGAGGTCCCACAGTCCCCTTAAGGAGAGGACCCTTTACTGATCCATCGGAAGTCAGGGATGTTTAACATGCAGAAGGTGGGCTCTGGAGTGTGGGGTCAGGTCACCTGTGATGAGAGGCAGGCTGTCAACGGTTGCGGTCACATCTCTGGCTTCATACAGGATTCCATCCGCAGGAACCAGCTCCTTGCTCTGACCCACAATACAGCAGCCCACTTTCTCCAGCAGACCTTGCATCTGGCCAAATCCCCTTATGTCAGGACTCTCAGTGACCGCTGGTCAGTGACCCCATCACTAACCCTGATCAAGGGACTCACCGGCAACCTTAACAAATGCCCAAAACCATGACCATTAACTTAGGAACAATTGTGATAAGTCCTCGTTAATGATCGGCTCAACCCATCAGTGACATTAATCAATGCCCTATGGCCCATCGGGGATTTTTGCCGAGTCGCTGTTAATGGCTCCAACCAAAAGTCCATTGGTAACTTTGACCAAAGTCCAATGATCATCAGAGATCTATGAATAACTTTTATGAGTATCCTCATCAGTGACCCTTCAGCAACTGTTTACTGTTTACATCGATAATCCTGGTCAGTGACTGGTCAGTGGCCTCCACGTACCTGTTCTGGGCTCTGGATGACAGTGAATCCAGGAATCGACTCTAGTTTGTCCAAGGTGCCTCCTGTGTGCCCCAAACCACGTCCACTGATCATGGGCACCTGTTGGACAGGGGTCCTGAGCACACCTGCACTGTCACCCTCCACCTCTTCCCTCACCTTCCCTGGTTAGGACTTTAGCTGCAGTTAGAAGTGGTGGTGGGTGTCCACCTGGTGGAGAGGGATGGGAAAGAAATTGTCCTGGTTTGGGATGGGGTGGGGACTGAGGAAGGGGGCTGATATCTGTCGAGGGAGGAATACCCAGCTTTTTCTATGGGAGTCCTTTCTTGGGTACTGAAGAGGAAGGGGTGCTAAGTAGTTTGGTCCTATTATGGGGGCTGTGGGAATGGTGGGGGGCAAGAAGTTTGGGTCCTGCCTTTGGGGGTTCTTTCTGGACCAAATTAGAGGTTGGGAGCTGCCCACCTCTTTGAGGCCTGAGTTTCTGGTTTGGAGAGGAGGCATCTCACCTTGCAGCCACAGGCAGCCAGGGCAGGTGCCAGGACCAGGCTGACCTTGTCACCCACTCCCCCTGTGGAATGTTTGTCCACGAGCTGCTGGTGCCAGGCCTCTGGCCACTCCAGCTGCTGCCCAGAGTTGGCTAGGGCCCGGGTTAGCGCCACGGTCTCCTCCAGGTCCATGCCTTGCAGTCGGATGGCCATGAGCATGGCCCCTAAGCATGAGATATGGTGGTGTAGGCAGCATGAGGGGTGCTCTCATGGGATGGGTTAGCTTGGGGCCGTGGGGTGCCAAGGGTAGGAGGTCTCCGCTGGAGTTAGTAAGGCCCAACCTGCCCACACCTATCTGTGCGCCCTGCGCGCTCCCGTCCACCGCGGCGCGCACGAAACTCTGAATGTCTTGCTCGCTCAGGCGGCCTCCGTCTCGCTTCAGGCGGATCAGCTCCGGGAGCTGCTTGGGCTCTGGCGATGCGTCAGGAGGGCACCGGGGCCCTGGGGCCGAGAGGTCATCCACTGGGGTTACCCGGGTCGCCATCGCTCCGAGCCTGCGGGGTGGGAGACACGCCTGGGACCTGCCCCGCCCTGTGTTCATCTGGGGAGCCAGGTGCGCTTGTCCCCGCCAGTTCCTGCCTCCTGTCCGCGCCCCCGCCCCCGCCGCCGCCGCCTTGTCTGTGTTGCCCACGTGCGTGTCTCTGGGTCCAGCTCCCACTCCTCAGGCTCATAGCGGGACCCCAGCTCCTACCTGTTTCGGACAGCGGCCCTCGCCTTTCCTGCCTCGGGTTCCAGGCCGCTTCCGCCCTGTCAGCCAGGAACTTAGACTCTGCGCGGACCGGGAGGGGCAGTTCCCGGCAGGGCAGGGCAGTTCCCGGCAGCGCGGGGGGGACGGACCCGAGTGTCACTGGCTGCCCTCCGAAGGCAGGGGGGCGGGGCCTCGCACAGATCGGACTCCGGACCAATCGCCGCCCCCAGGAGGCGGGATGCTAGGTTTTTCAAAAGTTATTTGCTACGTATTTTTAATTTTTTTGTTGTTAATCCTCACATGATATTTCCATTGTTTTTCAGAGAGAGTGGGCGGGAGGAAGTGGGGGATGGGAGACACACGCGCACTGGTCGCCTCCCGCAAGTGCCCTTCCCTGGGGAGGGAGAGTCCCGCAACTCAGGTTCCTGCCCTGGATCAGAGTCTGACCCGCGACCCTTCGGTGCGCTACCCACTGAGAACACAGGCCAGGGCGGCTATTTTATTTTTAATTTTCTTTTATTGATTAAGTTATTACATATGTGTCCTTATCCCCCCCTCCCCCCTGGTTTTTTATCTTCAGTTCTCACCTGAGGGTATTTTTCATTGGATTTTAGAGAGGGAAAGAGAGAAACCTAAAGCCGTTATTTTCCTTGTTGGCTGATGTTTGTAGGTGCCCTGACGACGGTCAAAACAGCAAACCTGGCACCCGGGGCGGGCGCGCTAACCAGCGGATCTGCCAGGGCCGGAGGCTTCCGGCCGGACCCCGCCTCCCCCCACCCCGCCCTTCCGCCCCCCCTTGCCCTGGCCCGGCCGGCGCACAGAGAGGCGGACACCCGGCTGGTTCCCGAAGCTTTAAGCAGTGGTTTGCGGGGCCATCAGTCATCCACTTCGGCCAAGGTCTGGGCCACGTAGTCCGAGTGTCGGATCCCGAAGCTCCAGCCGCCGGGCTTTCGATACTGGGGGCCCAGGAGACGCCGCTGACCTCGAAGGCCCACCCCGCCGCGCCGCTCCACACCAGGGACCCTGTCCTGTCTCCCCCTTCCCCCCACCCACCCAACGCGCGGGCCTCAGACCCTCCATCCTGGACCTGGACTCTCATCCCCCGGATCTGACCCTCGGCCCCTGGACCCCCGATCACCTGGTCCACGTTGTAGGCTGCAGGCCCGGGGTTCTGGCTGCTGTCTTGGGGGAGCGCCGTCCGCGGCTGCATCGTGAACTGGGGGGCCCGAGGCTTGTAGATGCCGGGGTTCACCACGTGGTAGGTGGCGGGACCTGGGGTCTGCGGGAGGGGTTCTGGGCTGGGCCTCCATCGCGTCGTCCGCTGACCCCACCAGCCCTTACCCGCTACCCAGTTGCCCTCCCTCCGCGGAGCCCCCCACCCCCAGCCCTCACCTTGCTGAGGTCCTCGAAGAAGCTGCCCACTGCGTTGCGGCCGTAGATGGAGTAGGTGGGGGCGGAGACCTTCCCGATGACTCGCGGGCCCAGGAGCGAGGGCACCGTGTAGGTGCCGGGACCTGCGGGCAGCCAGCGCGGGGGGCCTGGGTGAGCCCGGCGTCCGCGGGGCCGGGCGGGAAGGACCTCACGGCGGGCCCGGGGCGGGGCGGCCTCACCTGGGGTGTTGTGCTCCGCTTGCACGCCCCAGTTCCGGGACGCGATGGTGTGCTGCGGGGCGCGGGGGTAGGTGGCGTTGCCGGCTCGCTCGGGGAAGTACCTGCCTGCGGGGCGGACGGGGAGTGTCGGCGGAACCGGGCCTGGGCTCTGGGACCAGGGAACCCGTGGGGCTCGCCGTTCTCCGAGGTCCGAACTTGGAGGGTTAGGGTCCCCGGGGTCGGGCTCGGGTGGGGGTTCTGGGTGCAGCCGGGGGTCCCGGGTCCTGACCGGGTCCGGGCGTGAGGCTGGGCGCGGAGTGGCGCTGGCGGCCGTAGATGGAGTAGGCGGGGGCGCCGTCCCTGCCGCGCACCGTCATGCGCGACGGCACCAGGTAGCCGGGCCCGGGGCTGCACGAGATCTGCTGCTTGGGGAGGCGCAGGCCGAAGGTGAAGGCGGGGGCGCGGGCCCGCGAGGGGTCGTGCAGCACGTAACCTACGGGCGTCTCAGAGTCACCGGGGTCCGGCCGCCCGCCCCCCAGCCCCGGGGACGGCACCCCGCTCCCGGCACAGACCTCGCCCGCCCCGCCCCGCCCCGCGCAGGAGCGCGCGCCGGTACCGGTGTTAGAGGGCAGCTTGTACTTGGGTCCCGGCCCCCGGTAGAGCGCGGCGATGGGCCCTCGGGGCCGGTGCGGTCTCCAGTGACCGACCCAGAGGTCCGAGCCCATGGCGTGGTGGATGCTCTACGGCCCGCAGCGCCTGTGGACAGAAGGTGGCGGTCCTGGCCCTTCCTCCCCAAACTCGCAGGGGACACACATCCCGGCAACTCTAGGGGCGAATCAGGCGGGGCCCCACCCGTCTCCCAGGCACCAGGAAAACACAGTAGCTGTCCCAGCTCTGTGTGGTGTGTGGGTGGGTGGGTGGCTGTCCCAGCTCTGTGGGGTGTGGGGGTGGGTGGGTGGCTGTCCCAGCTCTGTGGGGGGTGTGTGTGGGGGGCGCAGGGTAGGGACCCAGCTTCCAGGCCTTTTCCCATCCCGCTCCCTCAAAACTGAGTGAGTTTAGTTAGTGTGTGTGTGTGCCTACGCCAAGGTTGGACTCAGCACCACCGGAAGGGAATTCTCCGGGGCTCTGGGAGGCTGAGGTATGTGGGGTTCTGGGGGGCTGAGGTATGTTGAGCGCATCTGGGGCAGATTCCATAGCAGGGGAGCGGCACTGGGACCTGGTGCCTGGAGGGGTCTGAAGTTGATGCACTAACCTGCTCCTGTGGCTACCGGCTGGGAAGGCAAATGGGGTACCAGGGCCAACTCCCAGACCCCATTGTGTCCCGGTCCTGCCGCCTGGCAACCCGGCTGTCTGGCCCCGCCCCCGCCCCCAGCACTGCCTCTCACGCTTGGCCTCTCCTCCTTGGAGCCAGGCGTTGGCCACGGACCAGCACTCGGGCCTCAGGCTCCCCCAGGCTTCATACACCCACTCCAGGAATAGACAGATATTCAGATGAAAAGCAGGTATGAGAACAAAAAACTTAATACAGTCAGCAGGCTCAGTTTATTATTATGTGTAGAGAGAGCGTTGCATCTATTTAAGCCCACGGAATATTTGCAAAATACTATGTGCCAGGCCACACATACATACACACACCCATGCAAATTGAATACGAGAAAAACTAGGATAGGTGATTTGATCGTAATCCAAAGCAATTCTAAACAAACAGTAAAATGTTAAAAAACCAAGAAAACTTAGAAAATAGACACTTATCTTTTAAAAGCCCCTGAATCAAAGAAAAACTCAAATATGAAGTTTCAAAGTTTATATAAAACTGCAAAGGTACATGCCTTCATACTCAGTTCTATAGGACACAGTGAAAGCTGGGTTCAGAGGGAAACAAAGTCTTCCTTGATTTCATTATTAATGAAGAAAAAATTTAAATAAACATCTTACAAATATTAGAAAACAGAACAGGCAAGTGCATCGTTCTTTAGATCCAGAAAGAATGGGTCTCTTCTGCCCAGCTTGGCACGCTCCCATCAGCTCCTAGAGGAGAAAGGGGCAGGAAGGAGTGTCCAGTGGGCTGGTGGGAATTCCTGGCCTTGTCAAGTGAGTGCCGAGCCCAGGGTGCCAGCCCAGGAGTGAGAACCAAGGTGGACTGTGGTGACTGGCCAGCTGCACCACAATTCTTCCCCTAAAGGACAATGCCCCACCTCAGGGCAACCTGGAAATGCAGGAAAGTCACACTCCATAGGGAAGACCTTTAAAAAAAGTTATTTACTGATGAGAGAGAAACGTTGATTTCCTGTTCACTTATGTATGCATTCATTGGCGCATACATTTCATTGGTGTATACATTCATTGGTTCATACATTCATTGGTGCATACATTCATTGGTGCATACATTCATTGGTTCATACATTCATTGGTGCATACATTCATTGCTGCATACATTCATTGGTTCATACATTCATTGGTTCATACATTCATTGGTTCATACATTGGTTGGTTCATATATCCATTGGTGTATACATGTTTGCTTCTTGTATGTATGTGCCCTGACCAGAGAGTGAACCTTGGCATATTGGGACAATGCTCTCTAACTACCTGGCCAGGACCAAGGGGAAGAGCTTTGATTGGATTAATTCTTCCTCTAAAGGGCAATGCTGAGAAATGATGAATTTATTTGGCCTCTTGGAGGCTGATCCCTTGAGAGGGAGCAGTCGGCACGCTCAGTACCCAGTAGTGGCTTCCTCTCTCCCTCTCCCTGGAGTCACACCTTAATAAAGCAGAGCTCAGAGTTTCTGCCTCAGCTTTGTTTTCCTAGGAACCCAGGCTTAGTCAATTTACTTTTCAGTCTTTATTTAATTATAAGAACATTTAAAGCGATGGTCATGGGTCCTAGCTGGTTTGTCTCAATGGACAGAGGGTCAGCCTGGGGACTGAAGGGTCTGGGTTTGATTCCCGTCAAGGGCATGTACCTTGGTTGCGGGCTCCTCCCTGGCCCCAGCCCTGGCCAGTGCAGGAGGCGACCAATCGACGCGTTCCTCTCACATTGCCGTTTCTCTCCCTCTTTCCCTCTCTCTTCCACTCTCTCTAAAAATCAATGGAAAAATATCCTTGAATGAGGATTAAAAAATAATAAAATCAATAAAAACATATTTTTTAAAAAACCCCAAACAGTTGATTAAAAAAATAAAACTATAGTCATGGGTTTTCCTGGTTTTAGTTATATCTGTAGTTTTCGATACACAACATCCTTATTGTTATTAATTTTTAAAAATAGCTTGGTTATTAAAAATGAAACTATGAGCATCTTTGTGCAGATGTTTGTGTAGGTATTTCATTTCTCTGGGATAAATGCCAGGACTCTATTGCTGGGTGTATGGTAACTATGTTTGTGTTTTGAGAAATTGCCAGACTTTTCAGAGTGGTTGAACCATTTCGACGTTATGCCGTGAGAGTCATCCACATCAAACTGGAATCGAATGTGTGACCTTTTGGTTCATGGGTCGATGCTCAACCATTGAGCCACACAGTCCGGGCCTATAATACAATTAAAAAACAGCTACTTAAAAGTTTACATCCGCTCAGATTACATACATTTGAAAGATTTCTGTGGCCCCATCTGCAACCTTGAGACATTATTTTGGAGGATGGTATGCATAGCACCTACCACCAGAGGGCGCTCTGTATACACTGCGCCACCTGGCTCCGCCCCCTTCCCACTGAAGGTACAGTTTGTCTAGTTTTAAGATTTATCATCGGGGAAATATTTTGTAATATGTGGCAAGGAAAAGATATTTGATTTACTTTGTTCTTATTTTCATAAAATTTAAAACAAATACATATGGTGTGTATGACTTCTATCTTCAACATTATTACGTGAGGCCTCCTCCTCCCACTCTGGTACCAAATACTTCTAAATAAAACACTTGATTTTTTTTTCACAACTGTTATTTCTTGCTTTGATTATTTAATAAATATTTGTTGTTGATGCTAACCTAATGATTCTTAATTTATAAATTACTAAGACATGAGTCTAGATGTTCCTTCCTGCTTTAGGTGACTTAGCTGAAAACCGACTCATCTGGACAGCGCCAGTCTGCAGAGAGACAGCAGGCCTTGACTGAGGTCAGTGTTCTGTTGCCAGGACTCTTGTATGCACACCTTAGCTCTCAGGAAACGCACTCCTGAGGCTGTTCCCAGGCCTGAAAATTCTTTAATGCATTTCTTGATACTTGGAATAACTACATAGGCCAAGTCCCTTTGGTGGGAACATTCAAATGTGTAATGTGATCAGTGCTCCTGGTCCCCCTCGCTGTTGAGACCTTACATGATTCCGTTAGAACATCTACGATTGGTCTATGATGCAGAATAATGACAGTTTGAGGACTGTGTGATCATATTTGTCATTCTAACCATGTGTAAGGGCACAATTCAGTGGCTAAATACATTCACAATGCCGTGTGTCCATCACCACTATCTCTATCCAAAATTTTTTCATCATCCCCAATGTAAACTTGGTACCCATTAAACAATAAGTCCTTCTCTCCTCCCAGTCCCTGGTAATCTCTAATCTACTTCCTGTCTCTATGAATTTGACTATTCTAAGTACCTCATTTAAGTGAAATTGTAAAGTGAAATCATTCTCTATCTGGCTTATTGCATTCAGTTTGCTGTGTTCCAGGTGAATAGATGTAGCATGAGTCAGAATTTCCTTCCTTGTTATGGCTGCTTCAATTTATGTACATGCCACAATTTGTTTATCCACCTGTAGATGGACATTTGGGCTGTTTCTTCTTTTTGATAATTGTGAATGAGCAGAGCTACGAACATGTGTGTACATAAACACGTTTGAGTACTTGTCTTTAATTCTTTTAGATATATGCCTTACATTGCAGGTCACATGGTAGTTTTATGTTTAGCTTTATGAGGACCTGCCAAGTTATTTTCCACGGCGGCTGAACCATTTTACATCCCCTCCAGCAATATGTGAGAGTTCAAGTTTTTTCACAGTCTTGCCAACACTTTAAATACATATTTTTATTGATTTCAGAGAGGAAGGGAGATAGAGACATCAATGATGACAGAGAATCATTGATTGGCTGCTTTCTGCACGCCCCCTACTGGGGATGGAGCCTGCAACCCCGGCATATGCCCTTGACGGGAATCAAACCTGGGACCCTTCAGTCCGCAGGCTAATGCTCTATCCACGGAGCCAAACCAGCTAGGGCTTGCCAACACTTTTATTTACTCTTTTTAATTTATAGCCACCTTAGTGGATGTGAAGTGGTACATTGTTGTGGTTTCGATTTGCATTTCTCCAATGACTAATGATGTTAAGCATCTTTTCATATGCTTACTAGTCATCTATATATTATCTTTTGAGAAATGCCTATTTAAGACCTTTGCCCATTAAAATATATGATTTGAAAATATTTTCTCCCATTCTGCAAGTTGTCACTTTTAAAAATCATATTCTTTGATGCACAAAAGCTTTATATTTTCTTGAGGTTTATCTATATTTTTATTTTGTTGCTCATTTTTATTGGTGTCATATCTAAGAATCCATTGCAAAACCCAAGATCATGAAATTTAGTCCTGTGTTTTCCTCTGTTTTATGGTTTTAGCTTTTATATTTAGAGTGTTGATCCGTTTGAGTTATCTATACAGTGTAAGGTAGGGATCCAACTTCATTCTTTTGTGTGTGAATATCCAGCTGTCCTAGCACCTTTACTGACGAGGCTATTGTTCTTCAATGAATGGTCTTGGCATCATTGTAAAAAATCAATTGGCTAGCCCGGCTGGTGTGGTTCAGTGGTTGCGCATCGACCTATGAACCAGGAGTCATAGTTCGATTCCTGGTCAGGGCACATGCCTGGGTTGCAGGTTCAATCTGGACACTGCCAATCTGCAGAGAGACAGCAGGCCTTGACTGAGGTTAGTGTCCTGTTGCCAGGACTCTCGTATGCACACCTTAGCTCTCAGGGAACACACTGCTGAGGGCATACAAGAGTCCTGGCAACAGGACACTAACCTCAGGAGAAAGCTGATCAATGATTCTCTCTCATCATTGCTGTTTCTTTCTCCCTCTCCCTCTCCCTTCCTATCTGAAATAAATAAAAATATTTTAAAAATCAATTGGCTTAGAGACACATGGGTTTACTTCTGGACTTTCAGTTCTATTGTATTCACCTACTAGTATATGCCTATCCTTATGCCAGTACCACACTGTTTTGAATACTGTAGCTTTGTAGTAAGTTCTGAAATTAGGAAGTGTGTCTTCCAACTTTGTTCCTTGTCATGATTGCTTTGGCTATTCAGTGTTGGAAGCTGCCCTTTGTCTTCACTAGCAGAGAGGTGTGGACAAGGAGCCCAGAAAGCTGGTGAACCTTGAGCCCTGGCAAAGGTCAGAACTATCCACCGACTGTTTAGTTGAGACAATGGTAGCTGAAGCAATTTCCCAGCTAGTCATGTAAATCCTTACTGATAAGATAGTTTGTCTGTTGGAATTGCCTGGCCTAAGGGCTGCAGGTGTATCCCAAACTGAATAAAAGGATGGCAAGGCCTGAGCATAAGTGAAGTCCTTCCTCTTGTGTTGGGCTCCTCCTGCCTGGCCCTCCAATTTCAAAATTATTATTTCTTGTCTCATCTTTGTCATTTGCGTGTGGCCCTTCTCCAGAGCCTGAACCCTGAACCATGTGGGACGTGGGTCATCTCATCTTAGGACCTCTTTCAATTCCATATAAACTTGAGGATGGGCTTTGCCATTTCTGCAAAAATGGCTACTGGAATTTTGATAGAGGTTCCATTGAATCTGTAGGTCACTGTGGGCAGTATTAGCAATATTGTCTTCCAATCCACGAATACAGGATGTCTTTCCATTTATTTAGGTCTGCTTTAATATCAGCAGTGTTTTATAGTTTTCAGCTTCTATAGTTAGATTTAATTTAATTCTTTTATATGGTTGCCGGTACCTGCCAGCACTACACGGTACCTGAATGAGGGGGTGAGGATAAGAAAAAACAAGAGACAAAAGAATGGGGTCAGGAGGACTACAGTTCAAGACTGCAGCCCCGAGTTTATTGTAAAGCTCATATTTATCCAGCAAGATTAAGGAACTTACTGCATCCATGATTTTGGCAAGCACTGCAATTTAACCGCACACTGTTCCTTCTAAAATTCTCACCCTGCCGACTTCCTCATACTCTCCCTGCCCACATCTAGTTCCCAGTGTGTTAGCAGTCTCTTGACTAAGTGTCAGCAGTCTCTTGACTGTCCTGTGATACTTCCAGCTAAGCACTTAAACAAAAGATCAGCAGTCAGCAATCTTAACTAGTGAAGAGGTGACTTAGAGAGCTATGCCTCCTATGAGACCCCTGCCTTCAGGGCAGCTCCCGACATATTGTAAGTGGAATTGCTTTTAATTTAATTCTTTTATATTGTAAGTGGAATTGCTTTCTTTCAGATTGTTTGTTGCTGGTGTCTAGCAACACAACTGATTTTTGTGTGTTGATGTTGTATTTTGCAATTTTGCTAAATTTGTTCATTAGCTCAAGTTGCTTTCTTTTTGTTTTTTGTTTCTTTGTTTTGTTTTTCTCTTTTAAAAAAAATTTTATTGATTTTTTACAGAGAGGGAGAGGGATAGAGAGTTAGAAACATCGATGAGAGAGAAACATTGATCAGCTGCCTCCTGTGCACCTCCTACTGGGGATGTGCCCGCAACCAAGGTCCATGCCCCTGACCAGAATCGAACCCGGGACCCTTCAGTCCGCAGGCCAACGCTCTATCCACTGAGCCAAACCGGTTAGGGCGTCTGTTTGGTTCTTTGAGATTTTTCCAGTATAAGATCATGTCATTTGTAAATTGAGATAGTTTTACCTCTTCCTTTCAAATCTGAATGTCTTTTTCTTCACTGATCGCTCTGACCAGAACTGCCAGTAAGTACAATGTTAAATAGCAGCAATGAAAGCAGCCACTCTTTCCTTGTTTCTGTCCTTAGGGGATGGAACATTTTCAGTCTTTCACCATTGAATATGTTAGCTGTGGCATTTTCTTAAATACCCTTTATCACATCAAAGTTCCCTTTGATTCTTACCAGTAGTTTTCTGAGAGTTTTCTTCATGAACAGGTACTGAATTTAAAGAATAGTTCTTGTACTTTCTGTGTCAATTGAGATGATCATGTGTTTTTCCCTTTGTTCTATTAATGTCTTCTAGTTCATTAATGGAGTCTAAAGTGAATGTATTCTAATCAACATACCTCATTGATTGATTTTCTTTCTTTTTTAAAATATATTTTATTGATTTTTTACAGAGAGAAAGGGAGAGGGATAGAGAGTTAGAAACATCAATGAGAGAAACATCGATCAGCTGCCTCCTGCACACTCCCCACTGGGGATGTACTCACAACGAAGGTACATGCCCTTGACCAGAATCGAACCCGGGACTGCTCAGTCCTCAGGCTAATGCTCTAGCCACTGAGCCAAACCATTAGGGCGATTGATTTTCTTACATTGAATCCCTCCTTGCATTCTTGGGGTAAATTCCATTTGGTTATGATGTGTAACACTTTTAATATGGTATTGGGTTGAATTTGCTCCTATTTTGTTGAGGATTTTTGTATCTATATTCATAAGGGGTACTAGTCTGTAATCTTATTTTCTGTGATGTATTTATCTGGCTTTGGTATCAGTATAATGCTAACATAATTAGGAAGTGTTCCTGCCTCTTCAATTTTAGGAAAGAGTTTCAGAAGGACTGATGTTAAAGATTATTCTTTTTTTTTTAAATCCTCACCTGAGAATATTTTCCATTGACTTTTAGAGACAGTGGGAGAGGCACACACACAGAGAAATATCTATGTGAGAGATATATATCGACGGGCTGCTTTTGCACATGCCCTGATCAGAGATGGGGATCGAGCCTGCAACCGAGGTCCATGCCCTTGACCAGAATCGAACCTGGGACTCTTCAGTCCACAGGTCAACACTCTTTCCACTGAGCCAAACTGGCTAGGGCAAGGATTATTTTTTAAATGTTTGGTAGAATTCACCAGTGAAGCTATCTGGTCCTGGCTTTTTCTCTGTTGGAAGGTTTTGGATTACTGATTCAATCTCTTTACTTGTTATAGGTCTGTTGAGATTTTCTATTTCTTCTGAGTCTATTTTGATGGTTTGTGTCTGGCTAGTTTGTGAACTCTTCCATTTCATCTAGGTTATCTAATTCATTGGGATGTAATTGTTCATAGTATTCTCTTATACTACTTTTCTTTCTGTAATGTCAGGAGTAATGTTCCCACTTTCATTTCTGATTTTAGTTCTGTCTTTTTCCTTTTTTCTAAAGTCAATGTTCATTTAGATTTATTAATGTACCACTTTTTATTGTTGTTGCTTTTCTTTCCTTCTGGCATTCTTAGTCCTTTGATCTGGTCTGAGTTTCTTTATGCCTGAAATACATAGATAGTTTAGAATTTCCTTTAGTAAAATGCTCACTATTTGTCTGAAAATATTTTTATTTTGCCTTCATTCTTTTTTTCTAGTTTTTTGCTTTTTTTTTAGTTATTTTTATTTTTTATGGTTAATCCTCACCTGACTGGGAATCGAACGCACCACCTTTTGGTGTATGGGATGACACTCCAACCAACTGAGCCACACTAGTTGATTATACAATATTTTTGTTACTTTAAAAAAATTCCAATAACAGAGAAACCTTATATTTGATAGGGTTTGCTGCCCTCTACCATCTTATGTACATTAGCTGTCCATTGTATTAATTAATCTTGGAATTATGTCTCTATTTCACTATGCCTTTCCTCCACTAAATGGGAAAGGACACAGTGGTGGCTGGGGCACCATCTAGCTTTGTTCAGGCTTGAGGATCAGGTGTGGTGGGCTCTTGTGAGCGCTCCAGTGGCCCAGCTCACGTGTGGACATCCTTCCCCTCCCCAGCTCCTGGCATATGGGTGGCGATGGTTGCTGGTAGGGGGAGACTGCCTCCATACTTGTACTGCTTTTGTCAGCCCTGAGGAAACTGAAGCTCCCAGTACATAGGCCTGATTCCCTCCTTATTCCTTGCATTGACTGGGACAGCAGTTGGAAAAAGCAGCTCTTGGCCTAAGGGACATTCCAGGGACCCATTTTGATTTTCATTTTCACCTTGATGGTAATTTGTGACATCTATGCTGTCATAGCACAACTAGAATAACAGTTGGGTTTCACGGTTGGTGGAGTGATCACGTGTATTTCTGAACTTGTCTTCTCCCAGCAGTGCATTCTTACTCTCTCTGGGAAGATAGGGAGGGAACATGTCCCCACCCTCCCAATAGTTTCTCCACACAGGCCAAGTTTTGCCCTCAATCTTATTGGGCAAAGGGAGGTGTTATCTTTCCACAGAGAGTTGGACTAGACCCTTCCTTTGTCACTGGTGTGACTCCAGGACCCATCGTGGTCCTCAGCACCTTGCGAAGTTGGTAGGGATGATTTCCTGTGCTCGGTTCCTCCTCACCTTGGCGTCTGAAGGTATCACTTGGACACCTCTCCTGTTCTCTGAAGCAGCCTGCAGCTCAGACCTGTGACGGGTCTTAAGAAGCTGGGTGGAGGTGCCTGATGAGGTGCATGTAAGGATGTCATCTACATCCTCTCAAGGTCTTCGGATCCCAAACTGAACCAAGAGGCAGAGCCTGGGAACAGGACAGAGAATGAGGGCAGTGTCCAAAAAGCCTGCCCCCAACCTGAGGTCCACCTTAAGGCATGGGCCCACCTTCCACCCTCTTGCTGACATCTAATATGCTCGGGGGAGCTGTGAGGCAACCTGATGGGTGAGATACCTGAGGCTCAGCAGAGCCCAGGCTGGGTGCCAGGGACGCATCTTGGCCACCTCTTTGATGCCAGGGAGAAGTCCCCTGTCCCAGAAGAAGGAACAAATACATGTTGTGAGGGGCCCTGCTCTGTACCAGGGACTTCAGAATCCCTTTTTCATGTCTGGTCCTCACCTGGCACCTGTCTTAAGATTTACTCCTGAGATTAGCTTAAGTGAGATGCAGATGAAGGAGGCAAAGCTCTTTCCCTGAGAAACCAGGTCCAGTGGGAGCGTCTGCCTGCTGGCCTGGGAGGGGCCTGGGTCCCAGTGCTGAAGGTGGGAGTGGAGTGATTCAGCGAGGATAAGGAAAGGTTGAAGATTGAGACAGGACACCCAGGTGTCAGGCTGATGGAGCACCCAGGATGGGAGGAAGGTTTCTGGGGGATCTTGGGGCTGGATGATGGGAGTAGGTAACAGGAGTTGCATCAGCCTGGACTCGGGGTGCTCCAGGGTCTCCAGGTGTGAAAGCAGCACCTGGGCAGTCAAAACACTGGAGATGCAGGGGGCAGCCCAGGGACCTTCAGAAGGGCTAGGTGGGCTGTAAGAATTCAGGCCAAATAAAGGGAAATACAAAATTCTAGATTTTCTTTATTTAAATACTTTTTTTCCTCTTGACAACTTAGAAAATTGCTTTTGAAAACTATTCAGTGTCTGCTCAGCTCAGGCAAGAGAGAATCCCGAGGCTGGTAGAGGAGAGGGGCCTCCTCCTGAGCCTCGAAGTCTCCTGGGAGAGAACAGTGCCAGCCCCCTCTGCGCACCTTGAAGTGCAGAGGTTGGAGGCTGCCCCTCTGGAGCAGCCTTAGCCTTCTCTGTGCTGGACCATGCTCGGTGTCAGGACCCACATCCTCCCTCCTTAGTCTGAGACCAGCCTATGGCTTGGCAGCAAGGCTTTGGCCCCACCCCCACCCATCCCCCACTGGCCTGCAGTGGAATCATCTTCTCGAGTTTCTGGTAATTTTATCAGGGCTGCATCGTGTTGCTAAAACTACAGATAACATCTCCCTATGGGTAACTATTCCCTGCTAGAGCCCCCTGAGGCTGGACCAGGCTCAGAGGAGGGACACTAGGGTGTGGGATGGGTTTGAGAGCATGAGGGTCTATGAGGCAGAAGCAGACTGGCTGAGATGCTGGAACCGTATTGAGGTATGCTGCTTGCCATTGGAGCTTCTGGAACATGGGGGCTGGAGCTGGGTGGGGGCCTGGAGAGGCCCCTGGAGCTGTTGTTAATTATCTCCTGATATCTCCACTGGGTCCTGCTGACAAGCCCCTATGCCCAGGTACAGGTACAGAGAGCCGCCCCTCCCAGTCCAGGGCCACCTTAACTGGGCGGGGCACACGCTGATACCATCTTCAGGAGGACAGGCCTGAGTGGAGGACTAGCTTTGCGAGGCACACACAGCTTCCAGCCTGCTCCCAGGTGGCCCAGCACCATGATCCAGGGCGCCTTAGAACCTGGTGGCACCGGCTGGGGCTGGGGTTGGGACGGGGATGGGGACGATGACTGGGACAGTGCTGTGCTCACCCTGTTGGCGCTGGCTGTTGTGGCTGCCACGGCCCTGGCCCTGCACTGGTTTGGCTCTGGGCAGGACCAGGAGGCAGCAGGACCAGCACCCACTGGCCCCAGAGCCCAGCCTTCCCAGGCGGGAGGATCTGGGCCAGCCCTGACCCCAAAGTCCAAGGTCAGTGATGGCATCAAGGGACACAGCTCCGGGCAGGAGAAGCCAGAGGCTCCAGGACTTAGCCAGGAGAGTCCAGCTACAGCAGGTGCCCAGGACCACCAGCCCCACAGAAGTGAAGATCTGACTGCCATAGCTGCAGCTCTACCCAAGACACCCAGCGAGGCGGCCAGTGGAGGGGCCTTGGGACAGCAGCATGTCAATGCCACCCCTGAAGTCTCCCGAGATGAAGGAAAGCAGCAGCCCAGGCCAGGTGCTGCCCTCCTGGGTAGAAGCAAAGCAGGGGGGACGCCTGCTCCTCTCCTGATACACTTCACTCCTCCGAGTCTGGACAGAGACATGGAGGTGCAGGCAGAGGCAGGAGGCATCTCAGCCAAGGCGCCAGCTCACCAGGCCCTGATGCACACGGTGGAACAGGACACCGGCTCTTGGAAACACGGAGCGGGGCCACCTGGCTCACTGGGGAGACGGTCAGGCAGCCGGCGGTGGCAGGTGGATGACAGCTCAGGAGAGAGAAGCCGGCGCCTCCCGAAGCTGGACCCCCTGCGCCTGGGTGCAGTGGTGAGTGTGTGGGATGCTGTGGATGCAGGCAGCACCTTCTCTGCAGGTGCCCAGAAGCCCCTTTACCGCCATGAGCTTCCCCCACCAGACTCTGTGCAGACTGGACGCCTGACAGATGGCTCAGAGACGGGATGTGGGAAAAGCAGCCCCCAGCCAGACCAAGTTTTAGCTCTGGATTCAGGGACCAAAGCTGGTGAGAGCAGGGAAGCTGGGCACTGGGCTCCCAGGGAGTCTCAGGAGTCCCCAACCTCTGTAGAAGGCTGGCCCTGGGCAAGGAGGGAGGTCCTTGTCACCAAGAGCTTCAGCCAGACCCCAGGTTTTGTAGGACCACAGCCAGAGAGGCAGCAGTGGGGACGCCCACTCTTGTCCCAAGAGGGGACCACAGTGATCTGCACTATGGGAAAGGCGGGGGTGAACGGCTCCGGAGACCACTCTTTCTTCCGCTCAGATTCAGGCAGGACAGAAAAGCAAGGGGCCCGTAGTGTCGGAAAAGGGAGAGGATCCGGGCGAGGCCAGGAGCTGAGCAGTGGACAGGTGGCTGGATGTCTGGACACAGGGGAGCCAGCCACAGCCAGCCTCAGTTGTGCCCCCTCCCCGCACCCCGCACCCCTCTTACTCATGCCTGAGCCCCTCTCACCCTCAGCTTCCCTGACCGAAGCACATCCCAACCGAGGTCTCTTACCTGTAGCCCTGACTCTTCCGATCTCCTCTCCTTCACACTCTTTGCCCCTCAGAGTTGACCAGAGTCCTTCCAAGGATAAAAATCTCAGAGCAGTGCCAGCTCCCATCCCAGCCCCAGCTGCATCCCCAGCCCCAGCCCCAACCCCAGC